>JASDQU010817994.1:35775-46712 GCA_032191745.1 Picea mariana
TGACCATATTTCCTACAATGTTTTGTAGTTGTTGCTATTAAAATTCTTATGGGACATCTGAGGCAACATTTTTTACAAGGGCAATAACATCTACCATCACTCTTTTCACCCGGTTTACTTTTTTCCCCACCTCTAACAACATTCTGTGACATTCTTCCACACAAAAATACCCTTTTGGAACCATCGTTGTTATAGCAAGATTGATGCAACATATTTAAATCGTCAAATATTTGTAGTCTAATTTTAGGTCACTATCGTCGCAATTGCAACAAACATGACCTAAAAATATTTCATTTTTACCTATTTATTTTAGGTCATTTTTAACGGTCAATTTTAAGGTTAGGTAAGTTGTCGCTATTGCGACAGACAAACTACATTCGTCACTCTTGTGATGAGCATTAACAATAATAATTTAGTCAAACTACATGCGTCGAGATAGCGAAGAATACGGGGTGGATTTAGAAAAATTGAACTTTTTCTCTTTCATGTTGCGATGAAAGAGCATTTTCGTCGCAAGTGGTCATCACAAATTTTTCAATATGTTGTAGTGATAAGACACCTCATAGAGTTTTATAAACTGGAGATTAATGTCCCATCAATTTTTAATTTTTTTATGGTAAATTCGAGGTACATTACATCCGCCAAATCAATACCATGATGATAACCCATCCCCTTCTCATTCTCCACCTTATCCTTCTTCCTCGTCGGAGACCAAAAAGGAACTTTGGTGTAATTTTCACAAGACCAAATCCCATAAATCATTCGATTGTTGATCCCTTAAAAATAGCCATGCCCATCACACCTTGTTTGCATAGGTTGCCACACCCATTGAGTTTCTCGAGTAACTAGAAACAATATCTCTCACCAACTGCACCAAACTTGACCCATCCCTCATTCTCATGACTACTCCAGAACCAAATCGCCATAACGTTCCCCTATTCACTCACAACTACCAAATTAAAAATGATCTCACCACTCTCATTTTGGACAATGGAAGTCAAAGGAATCTAATATCACAAGAATTAGTCTAACATCTGTAACTCTCTACCACCCCACACCCCAATCCATATCAACTTGGTTGGGTCCAAAGGAATGGTCCTCACATTATTATTGCTAGATGTTGCGCCGTCACCATCACCATTGGTCCTTTTCGTGACACGGTGATTTTCAACGAGTCACTATTAGATTGTGTTGACCTCCTTCTCGATCTTCCTTACCAACAAGATCGAAAAGTGGTGTATCACGCAAATACTCATCAATACCACCTTAAACAGATTGGACACACCAATGTAATTACTTCATCGTCCATCACTTCACCACAACTACGAACCACTACCATCGCCACACCATTTTATCAATACCCCCAATGTCTCTATGTGTTTGACCCACCATGTTCATCTTGATATCCTCACTAATATGACACCTCCCACAATAATCTCTCTACTCCTAGAATTTTCCAAAACCTCACAGTATCCCTCAGGCCCCCCACCCTCTCAAACTCGGGCTACATATATCGATCTCATGCATGTTGCATCATCACCCAAGACTCGATCATCTCACTAAATCCACAAGACACTATCTAATGTCCTCGATTTACTGCATCCCATTCCCGCACCCAACTAACAACTAAAGATTGTTATCCTTTACCCCAGATTACCTCTCAGTTTTCCCTAGGAGCGATGCGTAAACAGGGAGGTCACCCGGTGACTTACCACTCCGAGACCCTGTCCTCAGCCAAATTTATTGACTGCCACTATGCCAAATAATTCCACATCCTATTTTCAGGTTTACAGAAGTGGCACCTTTACAAAAAGGCCACACACGCTTTCATAGACTTCTTACCTTTCAAGGTGTTTCTTAACATTCAGTATTGAGCGCCCACATAGATGATTCTCATGTTGCATACGTCAACATCATCATATCAACATCACACACAACAAGCTGAACATAGTGACATTCAAAATTTATCACAGAAACACACTACAGTCACAATCTCCTTTCAAATAACATTGGATCGCGCCAAGCAACATCATATTTCCTACCTGGTCGAGTAGCAATACGAAATGCCAGAGACAGGACAAGTAGATGAAAATCGAGACAGGGAAAAAAAAGTTCCCTCTGTGGGTGGCGGAATCAGGGACTCTTCTGGATCTAAACAGGGAGGAATTGGACCAATAAGGAAGGATGTCAGCCTTCCTTAGGAAGCGCACAAAAAAATTCAAGTCGTCCACAGCAAGCAAGATAAAAAGAAGAAAGAAGGTTATGTTAGTTTTTTGATCCTTCAGTCTTGTATTGTAATAAAACATTTTCCAGTCTAAAATAAATAATGGCAATAACTATTTTAGAGTAGAGTTAGTTTTGTCATAAAAATCTGCAGGAAACTTCTCTTGCGAATCCTAATGCACATAGACTTGCAAAAGAAAAGCGACGTGTACCAATTGTAGAAAACCGTATTGAATGTTTAAGAGAGAAAAAACCCTCTAATAGAATGATGAAGTTTTTTGAATCTTGCGTTATCTATTTTGCCTGTTGTAATATCCTCAAATTTTAGAATATTAAATTCTAAGTGAACTTTGAAATAAATTTCCATTTTTGGAAAATTTGGATTTGGAAATTATTTGTCATTTATGGAAAATCTGAATTTGGAATTTTGATTGTTGTAATTAATTATTTGATGACTTTTGGGAAAATATTTGACTTGCCCAACTGTCCTCTTTTATTTGACACATGTGTAAGAAAAAAATTTAATAAATTAAATGTTGGAAGACAAATGGAACAACTAGGTTAAAAATAGTTTACCATAACTCCATGAGTGGGGAACATGTTTGAGTTACTTCAAGGCTGATTTTTACAAGTGACAAATGTGGAATTTGACCACTAACAACCCCGAAAAATCAAGGATTTGTAAAGCTGTGAACTTTCCAAGGGAAGGAAAGACCTAGGAACAATGATGCATATAAAAAAAACATATGGAGGAGGTAGGACGTTGCTTAGTATGTTGGGGGAAAAGAAACTATTTGTTTTTATAAGCACTGTTAGTGTGAGGAAAAGGAATATCTAATCTGTGGATGTTGGGAGGGGGGAGAAACTATTTGATGTTATGAGCAATGTTAGTGTGAGGCAAAGGAATTTTTGATCTATGGATGATGACTATAGCTAAGGAGGATCATTCATTTTTCCCTTATGGACTCATGGTGATGCTAGGGGGGTGAGCATGACAAGTGAACTTGGTTGTTTTGTTCTATGGTTGGGTGGAATGTGGTTTTTCCATTTGTATTCTAGCATCAGGTTTCTGATATGTATCTTGGCTTCCATTCCTTTTCAATGTTATGTTTATGATTTTTATTGTTAGGAATATGATGGCTTAGTATAGTTAAATGATATTGAATATATTGTTTATTTGAAATGTGATGGTGGTACATATATATTGAATTTCCATTTAAATATGTACATACACAATTACCACAGAGAATAGATAGACCGAATAACAGTCTGAATACATTCTTCATTACCACATAAATATAGTGATAAATTCAAATTATCTTGAAAAAACAACCATTGTATTCAATCGATCATTAAAAAATATTAGAGTTGGAGTACCATAGATCAAAGACTCCACAACCTCTTGTATTTTAAACAAAGTGCTAAGAAGTATAGACAAAATCAGTATGTAATCTAAGTAATGCACGCATAGATTAGAACTCGAATACCTTTCGATAAATATGTTTCCTTCATCTGATTACCTCGACTTGCATAACCTGCAAAGAAAGTAAAATGAGGGTTTAGTAATTGTGCTAGCATTTTAATTATGTAGAAACCAAACAATAGAATAAGACAAGGACAAAAGTTTTGAGGTAATTACGTTTTTTTTGTCATTAAATAATAAGCAAATCGCTAGAGTAACATGGGTAACCACGCAGACCTGAATAACACAGAAACATTTTTCCATTTCCAGGATACCAATTATAAAAATGCAGGCAGGGAATCAAATCGTTTTTCCATTGCCAGAATACCAATACAAGGCAGACATGAATAATAAATAAAAACATTTTTTCATTCCAGGATACCAATACAAAAATGCAAACATGAAATCAAATTTTTTTTCCATTGCCATAATACCAATACAATGCAGAAAAGAATAACAAATAAAAACGTTTTTGCATTCCAGGATACCAATACAAAAATGCAGACATGAAATCAATTCGTCTTTCCATTGACAGAATACCAATACAACGTAGACAACAGTAAGAGAAACACAAGGATCTAATGGGAAAGGTCATTGAAATGATCACAGGGATTATATCTATCAAGTCACAAAAAAAACCAACAAGGACGCAAGATATTCCGTACACAGAGGTCTTTGCTAGATGGCACAAGTCAAACAATCAACCAAGGACAATAATAGAGGTAGACGGTTGATAGGAACATCATTCTCTCATCATCCACGCATAAAAAAGAAAGGCATTGAGATCCATAGGTCTATTAACATCGAGGCGATGACCGTAGATCAGGATCCTAGCTGACTGCTCAGGGGAGGACTAATGAGCTAGGGAAGAAAGGGAAAAACAACCAAAATCTTCACAAATCAATACACCACATGGCGGTCAAGACATGATGGGAATCGAAGGCCATGGGTGTCAATCAATCATCAATCTACAGGCCATGGAAAAATTCAATCATCAAATAGAATGCTAAGACAATCAATTTACTTACACAATTAAACCTGCAGATCCAAAGCATAAATCCTACTACAATCTACTATGAAAAAATAAAGAAAGCGTACCATTTCCCAATCGCCCGCTCTGAGTTGATGTCCCACACACTCCGTGCAACACCTGCTTGTCAACTGATGAGACTTCACCGGTACCTCCTAGCTAATGTTAGGGGTGCTCTTCTTCCCCCTTGCTCCCCCTGAGCCGCAAAGGGACCACGCACACTAACCAGAGAATCAACTAGCTCCCAACTCACCTTGCAAGGTCGAGCTACCACTCCTCACCGAGCTGGGTATCCCAACTCCCACAAGCTAAGTCAGTCAAGTATAGATTTCTATAGCGTAACATTACGCAAAACATAAGGCCCCTCTCTTCCTCCTCCTCCCTCCTTTATATATATATTTTCAAAGTCCTTTACCTTCTCAAAATCCCATTTAAATTAATTCATAAAATTCCTCCCCATACAAGTGTCACCCATCCCCTTCATTCCTCCATAAATTAATTTCTTTAATTAATTAATTACCCCTATTTCCCTCACCCACTTAAATTCAATACTAGAATTGCTCCTAGGTGTCCCCATATTTCCTTAGAAGTTTTAATGACTTTCCCCATTACCAATTTACTAGTTGAGTTAATTTAGAAAGTTCTTAAATGTTGGATACCTTACTAAGTTTGACTTTCTGTTTTTTCCCTTGTGTTTCCCTTTTCTTTTTATGTTTCCCTCTTTTCCTAGTTTCCTAATTATTTTAGATTTCTCTCTTTCCCATTTTCATTTAGAACTCAATTTGACAGGTGTAGAAATTAACTTTTCCCTTTTCCCTTTTTAATTAATAATTTTTAAATTATCATAATATAATAAAACACTTATTTCCCCCTTTTAATTTTTGTCCCAATAGATTTTTTTGAATCACTTAAATTGATTAATCCCTTCTTGTTACAAGATTAATGAAGATTATCATCTTTATTTATTATATATATCTATATATATATAAAGGATAGAAAAATACTGCCATGAGTATAATTTAGACCTAGACTTTAATTTTTGTGTTGGGCGACATTTTATTAGGGAAATTCTTTTAAAAATTTCTTATCACGTTATTCGTCCTAAGGTCATCTATGTAATGAACCTCATAATACCATACAAAAAAAAACTTATGTTTACACAATTTACTTGGTAGAGAGGAATCCCTTAGTGATAAGAATTCTACTATACAACTCTGTTATAGAACTTTATCATAAAAAAATTACCATATAACTCTTAAATTCTCCTTACCACATGTTGTTCGAAGTATGTCATCGTGTCCTACCTTAAGTGGGAAGGTTATAATGGAAATCCCTAAGTCTTTAGAAAAAAGAACTAAAATCTTTAGGTGTAGGGACTAAGTGATTAATGTAGATTTTATGATTCATACTACACTCACCCTATTTGGCATAAGGTCTCCATACTATACTCGTGCCCAAGTGTTCTCGAAATATTACTCCTAGGGAAATCTATTTGGTTCCTACCAACTTAGGCAAGGGTCAGGTGAAGGACCAGTGACTGTCGCAAGCCTCTGGGTCTTGGTCATTTAATGTCTCATAAAATTAGATACTGATCGAATTGAAAGCTCAATGTCATGTCACCTATGGACCTACGACAATGAGAATCAAACCACTACCTAAGACCTATCACAGGGGGTGTGGAAGTGAAATTCCTCAAGTGGGAAAGGAATTCCATGTCAGGGTATTAAAATTTATGCAACCATCATTAAGGTAGTCTACTAGTCATACTAAAATCGCTTGACTCTATACTCAAAGTGTCATGTCAACCCTACCCTGGTCATGTGGCTCACCCGTCCTTCGCACTCTCCATAATTAATTCGAGGTGACAAGGAATCATTTAGGTTTTGAGAGGGTTCAGGGTTTGTCATTCCGAGTTCTTTATTTTCTTTTGAAGAGGATCTGTGTGTCAAGGGGGTTTAGAGGTGAATATTGTGGCCCTGGTGGTTGCCTCCATCCTATTGCAGACGACATGTCTTACATTCTGGGTAAGTTCTTCTCTAAACTTACAAACATTAATACCTTGTTTATTTCAATAGGAAGATTATAATTTTTTTGGAATAAAATTTCCATGCCAAGTTGTCATTCTGTGTTCTCCCTCATTTTCTTCCTGTGGAATTCTCCTTTTGTCTAACTTCCTTGCATTACATTCGAAGCCATCATTAACCCTATAGTAATGATCCTTTTCTTTGAGGTTGTCATGATTCTTTTCTGTTTACTGAGAAGGAGTGTTAGCCCTACCTATCTGAGTTTAGGATCTAGGTTTTCTTTTGTAAACCCTATGTCGTGTGCCAGAGTTCATCTCCGAGCATTCGTGAGTCTGAGAGAAGTAGTTATTCCGGGTTAGTTACCAAAAAATTGGTCGGAGCATCCTCTGTGTTTACTTTGATGACTTAAGCGATTATGTGCAAAAGGAGTTCGGGTAGATTAGATTCAACAGTTAGGGTACTCCTAGTTTGAATGGGAGAATTAAGCTCTATTCTGACTAAAAATACATATTCTTGTTGTTCACATACACAATGAAATTATGATTTGGTCGATTATTGTATTTCCATTATTAAATAATATTTTGTAAAGAATTTTTACTACAGTTGTATCATTCATTTTAAGAGTTGAAACATATCATTAATGATGGGTCCTGTTTGATGCAAGGGTAACCATCAATGAGTATTGTCTCCTTCACCCTCGGCCCTATACGACTATCCAGATGGAAAATGTCAAGGAAAGGATCATGTGCCGCTTGTTCCGAAGTTAAGTAAGCGCTGGCATGATGTGTTTATAAACATTTGTACTTAAATCATGTTCTTCTTACATTGTCTTCATATAAGAGTTTACTGATCATCATATATGGTGGATTCCTCCAGGTTTCCATCTACCCAAAGGTCATGGCTTCTCATCTACGTACTTGGCGTAAAAAGGTATACGAGTTCCCTTTTGTAGCCCTTCGGGAGTTAGAACCGACCCTGTTGCAACTGAGATGTAGTCAATGGTATAGTTTTCCTCAGTCTTCCTATCGTCTTGGGAAGGGAAATAATTTCTAATGTAACTTAAACCTTTGGGCTCCAATTATTATAATACAATAATTTATGTATAGGTTTTTCTCTATCTTTTGTCCAAAGTAAATGATTGTTTAATCATTCACCAATCGGATCTCACCCTACCCTGTAATTTGATTACCAGGGCTCTCTTGTTCTGAATGTTGGTACAAATTATAATAGACCATATCATTTTGTTTCCTTTTGACCTTTCCTATGTTTATTGTCAATATGCCCTTTTGGAAAGGAATGGAGATATTTGTTTTGGACTCAGCATGAATAGATATAGTGGTCGGGTAATTGATTATGATTTGTCTTTTATTGTAGAATGCCATATATACATGCTTGTGAATCATTCGTTATTTATGATATGTTGTGGTTGTCCAATTATGAACCGTCCACTGCCATGATCATTGAGTGGACATTTTCTCATATATGCTCATAGTTAATGGTTTTGTACTTTACTCCATACATTGTATATTCCTTCAGTTGAGGGGGGTACTTTTTGTTTATTTTGTGCGATGAGAAAAAACAAGGATTAAAAGCTATATTAGCCTGTGATTTATGTTCATTGTAATCGTCTTCAAATTATAATTCTTATGGAGTAATTTACTATTGTATTATCATATAATGGAACAACGAATTATTCAGTTTAATATGGTACTGTAATAAACTTTACGGAGGATTTTCTGGACCTTTCGATTTACAATTTTCTTTATACGAGAGGTAGTTGTTCTCCTAGCGGCATAGTTGTTTATTCGAAATCATGACAGTAACTTTCTGTATAAGTGGGATTCCTATTGCAGTCATTAAATCTTTATTTAACAAAACTACACATAGTATTAAGTGTAATTGTATCTATATTCATTGCATATCTAAATATAAATTTATGGAAATACGTGTATAGACTTGCTCAGATTTCTACTTATTCACAGACATGTTTTCTTACTAATTTCAACTACAGAAGTAATTATATGCCTTTAAATAGATCTAATCCTTCCTATCTCATTCGTACAAATTAGTTATGTCCAGAATTTCAATTACAGGGGTAGACATACACCTGTAGGTAGATTTGTTCTTTCTTCAAGTTCGTTCATATCTAACTACTTCTACCAAAAATTTAAATCTCAGAAACAGACATACACAATCTTTCAAGTTTATTTTACATAGATCATTCTCCCTAGAATTCTAGTCTAGGATGCCTCATTCTAGCATTTTGGTCTTTGATTATAAACTCCATACAATGAACAAATGTCCTACATGGAATTTATTTCAACTTAACCCAAACAAAGCATCATATTGGATATACAAAATCATTCAAAACAAAGAAGGATAAGATTTAACATATCTGAATCTAGTCTACGGGAAGACAAAGGGAACAACCATGTTCCTCCCAACTGTAGAATAGGGTAGCCAACGCTTACCCAAATCACCCCCTAGCCTGACCATGAATCCATGAGGGCAAACTTGGAAAATCCTCTTCAACAATGTCTTCCTCTATAAGTAATATTCTCCCTTTCCTCACACTCTGAATCAGTGTTCATAACAACAAGTATTCAGTAGTTCCTTTTTACCCCCCCCAGCATACTAGGCAGTGTCCTTCCTCCTCACATATGTTATTTAACAACCAAAAAAAAACAACAATGCTTTTGCCTAGGTCTTTCTATTCCCCCTTGGGAATCTTCACAGCTTTCTAAATCCCTAATTTTCAGGGGCTGCCCATGGCCAAATCTCTAATTTTCCACTTGTAATAATTAGCCGAGAGGTAGTTCCAACATGTTGCCCACTCATGGAGTCATGGTCAGTTGATTTTAACATGGTTGTTCCATTTGTCCTCCTGCAATCAATATAAAAAATTTTATTTTCATACAAGTGTCATAGTCAAATGGTTAGTTGGGTCAAATCATATCTCTGCCCAACAGTCAAAATAATTAATTAAAATTATCAAATTTGAAATTCAGAATTGCCATAAATGGAAAAAAAAATTCAAATTCGAATTTACTAAAAACTCTGACAACCTCCTCGTTACGACAACAACTCTGTTAACAGGTGCAATTTTTTTTTTGTTAAGGTGTGTGCGTGTGTGTAGAAGTAATAGACACACATGATTGTACATCGCCATTCGACAACCAACAAGAAGCAACCACGATGTTCATCACAAGAAGACTGAAGGCACACAATGAGTAACAGCAAGCAATAAAGGACCATAGACACAAGGCGCACAACGCAAACATTTAATGACATACTAGGTTATACACAGTACGAACACGGAGGGAAGAATCCATAGTAGTAGATCTTACTATTTCTGCACACGAAAGAAGAGCGTTTAATCTTAGTCCTCTGCTCCGGAGAGAGAGAAGGTCAGATAGGCTCCTGGCCGACTGCTCAGGCAGAAACTAGTAATCTCTGTCAGGTGTGTCACAAGAGTGGAAACCCTGCCTTTAAAGGTCCCGAGACTCTTGATACGGCACTGGATTCTTTACACAGAAAGATCACACACACAGACATAAATATTAAGGCTACAAGGAGGTGTCTATATCCCGCCCGACACAAGAAACCACTCAATGCAAGAGAACCAAGTACTACAATATCAAGGGCAACCATGACCTCGATGGAAGACGCAAGTTAGAAGGACAGCGACAATGACCAACCACTAGAAGGACTCATTGACTTCAATTACAAACCACTTACCCCATTTGACTTCTATTAGACGACGATTTACCAACCCATTCTTAAATATGTAAAATCAACTAAATTCCATCCCCATTTACTAAGACATGGTGACTCCTTGTACTTAATTTCAAGGACAGTTCATGATATATGTTTATCACTAACCATAATTATTACAATAACATACCATGAATGAATAATTTCATTACATTTACCTCACTTACCTTGCAATAGGATATCATCCACAACTCATCTCCTAGGTTAGTATCAATAAATAAACTACCATGACATCTTCATGAAAACTAGCATCATTACATTATAATATAAAGACTTTGCAATTCACTAACTAAATTTATGATAACTACAATGACATCACCATAGTGCTAGCATTATTACATTGATGATGTAAGGACTTGGCAATTTAACCATCTAAGCTGCAAGGTCATTACACTAATGATTAAGACATTAATATTCCAATATA
>JASDQU010817996.1:20864-31757 GCA_032191745.1 Picea mariana
CACTCCTTTTTTATCAGCACTAGAACCACATGGTTCTTGCATTTGTTCAGATCGGAGGTTTGGTTATTTCAAGACATTGCCAAGCATAAGTGGAAATCCTCCTAAAAGGATAGAACTACCATTTATCTCTGAAACCCATGTCCAGATTGCTTATTTTCAAAAAAGTTTGGTAATAGTAGAAGTCTTTGATGATCAAAGAAATGCTCATGTTACACACTATTTAGATGACAATACCCCCTGGGAAACATTTAAAGAGCATTGGATACCCTCATGGCAGCTCAGGCATTCAGAAAAGGTAGAATTGGGACTACCTGGATTTTCAAGGAATACACATATAAATGTACTCCCTCCTCAACATATACTTGGTAGAATGCACCAAGCTGCTACTATTGCATCCAGAGGAAAACTGGTAGAAATGGGAGATTTAAGCAGACTTGGATCTGCTAACAGACAATGGTTTGATCATCAGACACAGAGATGGTAAGAAACTCCTGCCTACAATTTATTCCAAATAAATCAAATGAGAACTGTCCAAGAATGGCCAAATGGAAATCCAGATGAAAGGCTATTCAATATAGATTATTAGCAGTACAAAACAATGTGGTTCAATATTTGTCTTTGGATAGACAGATATAAATATTATTACTGCATGATAAAGTTTGCTCATTCTTTTGTAAATTGGCCTGAACCTGATTGGTTAATGGAATGGTGGCATCAATTTGGGTTAAATCCAGTTAGTATAGACCTAGAGGTTACAGAAGTTGGCAAAATGTTCCTTTTTCATAACATAAGGCTAGACACTATTGCTGATTTATTCTCAGAGGAAGAATACAAGATGATGTTTATAAGAGAAAAACATCCATGGATAATTCAAACCAAGTTCTTACTTCATTAGGATGAAGAAAGAAATAATGATCTTGAGTTAGTCAAAGAAATATATAGACAGCATTGGGACCCTCATATCTTCAGGCATTTCTCTTATCATCCTATGGAATAAAAGGTTTTCGTGGATTTACATATCAAATTCCACTTTGTAATAATTCATGTCTAAATGGCCGACAGTGGTGCCATTCGGTTTCCGTGGGTTACCGTCATCAGACTCCACTTTGTATATAGTGTAGTCATGTCAAAATAAAGAGAATCTTGTAAACTCGGAGCACTTCTCCGACTTTTGGTGCGGTTTGACCCACATTTCCAAGATGCTCTACTATTTATCATGTGATAGTTTGTACTCTGGTCGGGGAATCTTGCACGATCACCCCGTCAGATCTACTTTTCCCGATTACTTTCTGTGGATATGAAATAAAGTTAATGATTTGGTCAGAGATTCCTGCGTGAATATATCTGCCGAATCCCAAAAGTAAGATTGAGTGGTAGACATGTAGGACCACTTGTCTATTTGGGTCTTGGCTTCATGATGACTCTTCCATCTCTAATTTGTATAAAGGAAGGGTAAGGGGTTCATGCAAAGCATTCCCGAATGTGAGTTGAGTCTTTAGTGAGTCAGTCTCTAAGCTTCCCTTCTGTCTAAAGCTTCGTGTCTTTATGTCTATGAGTCTGTAAATCGAGCGAAGAGCATCCTGCTCTGAGTCTGCAATCTGTGCATCTGGCACATATTGTAATACCCGAATATTTTTCTCTGATTAATATAAGTCTTCCACATATGTTTAAATATCTGAAGCTTATTTATTGTCTCTCTATTATGCGCACATTGTGATCTCATTTATTTGCCTATATCTGCAACCGTTGTTCCTTGGTACCGTCTGATAGAGTTCGCTCATCCAGATAGTAAGGTTCCTAGTAGTTTGGTGTAAAGCGTCTACTGAGCAGTGGTAGTAAGTCCCGCTAAGGCAAGGAGGCCGCGGAAGGGCAGTGGTAGCTGCAGAGATTCGCTGAAAGCCGACTATAGGGTTCAAATATATCTGCAAAAGCCTGATGGACTTCAAGTGGTGTGGTTCATAGTTCGGACGGAGTAAAGCGGTTAACCCGACGATATTGGTCCTGATAGGAGTAGCAGAGACTAGAAGACCAGATGGTGAGAGGAGATTGCGCATGAGACAAGAGATTTTTAAGTCAAGCTTCATTCTCTGACAGAGGAGGCCCCTGACAAAGATGTTTGTTTAGAGCAGTTTTACGGGAGTAGCAGAGACTAGAAGACCAGATGGTGAGAGGAGATTGCGCATGAGACAAGAGATTTTTAAGTCAAGCTTCATTCTCTGATAGAGGAGGCCCCTGACAAAGCTATTTGTTTGGAGCAGTTTTACAAATGGTATCAGAGCCATGCACTTCTTTTCAACCCGGGTATGATATCAGACTCTCTTAGATCTGATATAGCTATTCGCTCTATGTTTAAAGTTTTTCTGTATAAAGTCTTGTTCTTAATCTGTGCTAGTATTATTAGATTGCTAGTTTCTGCCTGAGCAGTCGGCCAGGAGCCTGTCTAATCTTCTTTCGAGAAGACATAAGACTAAACGCCCTACTTTTCTTTGCAGAAATAGTAAGATTTTAATACTACTATGGATTCTAGGTCAGTATCCTTCAGAGAAGTTAGAAATGCTGAGGAAACAAGTACCTCTGGATCTGACCCTTTAAATAGTCTTGAGTCAATGTTTTCTTTAAATAGATCCCAGAGTATAAACCATGCAAGTATAGAAGAAGTAGAGACAAATCCCCAAGCTGCATGGAAACTACCCCCTATATCTCCTAGTAAAGTATATCAGGACCTAAATATGTTCCATCTCAAAGCTGTGACTAGAGTCATTGTCAAAGAATCTGTAAGTACTATACAACAGAACATTGATGTCACTCAAACAATTTCCCTTATAAACCCTAAAGAAGTCCAAAAGGAAGCCAAAAGACATGGAACAAACTTCCTACACTTTAGATGTATCAGGATCGGAATAAATGCACTTGTCCATAAAGAGATAGATGCTTATGTGCTCTACACAGTAAGGGATCTTACTCATAATAAGTTTACCAACTCCTTGATAGGTGGAATTTTTGCCCCTCTATCCAATGGACCAGTCTACTTTGACTGTTATCCAAATTTCTCTGTATATACTTTTGATGAAAATCTTGCAGATATCCTAAAATTACAGATTAGGACGACTGGATTTGACATGTGTTCTACCCGAAAAAACATTGTTGTCCAAGCCAGTGGATGTTTTAGACATACAAATACTATGTTCCCAGCCATTTTACATACCCCTAGCGAAGAATCCCAGTCCAGTACTTTAGTCATAATTGATTCTTTAAATCAATAAATGGAACACTGTACTATAAAATGGGAAAACCTTTCTTTTCCTACTGATTGGGTCATTGATATACCTAAGGCACCCATACCAAGGTCTATTACTTCTGCCCAAATAAAGGAGACATCAAACTCTGCAATCATTTCTTTTCCACAAAGGAACCTTACTTTATCTTCCTCTTGTAAACAACCTATTTCTATACCCCCTTCTCCCTCCTTYTGTTTACATCCCTCACTCCAAGCATTAGCTAACCAAGTGGGAAAAGTCCCCTTTGCAGTAAAGTGCTTTGATTGTGGAGAATTGATTACCATGTCTACTCTTTCTGCATTTGAGGAAAATGAGAGAGTACAATTTGAGCATGCAAATCATAATCCTAGAACAAACTTGCCTCCACCTACCTCTACTGCAAAAGACCAATGTCCACATCCTCAATGATGTGACATCCCTTTTCCCCATGATTCTCATGTTTTGGTTATCCAAGATAACCTCTGTACAAAAATAAGGATGAGAAAAGAAGCTTATATCCCCAGTGATACAAGAAGACTATCTTCTTCAGAGATTAGGAAATTTCTGTCTCTTTTTAAAGGATGCAGAAGAGATTTTGTAAAAGCAGAATGGATGAAAGAGATGTTAAACTGGTATTTATTTTCTCATCCAAATGCAAAAGAATTTGCCAGAGAGACTCCAAATGAAGAAAAACTCAAACTAGCTCAAAAATGGAAACATTTTATGGAAAAAGAAAATATTTATATATCCTTTTTTGAATGGAACAAAAGAAAACTCCCAGTCTAATCTTGGAAACCAGTTCCCCAAAAATCTAGCCTTATGAGTTGTCCAGTACAAACTCTTTCTATATCTGACATAGGAAGATAAATTAACAAGATAAAGAGATCTATGGAAAAAGATCAGGAGAGAGAAGAAAAAGAAGAAAGTCTTCAAGTTCAACATCAGAAATATCATGTCTTGATAGAATTAAAAATTCAATATATTCATTTCAAATTAAAGACATTGATTGATATTGGATCAGATTTGAACATGCTTAATAAGCATGTTATCCCTGTATCTTTATGGGAAAAAACTTAGGCTATGGTTGTGGGATTAGGGAACATCCCAAATAATATTTCATTTCAAATTCCAGAAGCAGTTCTCTGTTTCCAAGACTTCTGCCTCAAACCGAAATTTATTTTAGCAGATATTCATTTTGCTTGTATCCTTGGCACTCCCTTTCTTGCAACAGTTTCACCTCATGGTTCAACCATGGTGACTCCATAAAAACCAGGGTATTTCATCACAATAGGGAGGAAAGATAATCAAGCTTCCATTTGTGTCTACCCCAAGGATCTCAGATGTTGTACAGCTAAATCTTAGAAAGAATGAGAAAATAAGAGAGCTAAAAGAATTTCAGGCAGAAATCAGAATTAGAGACCAATTGTAAAGACCAGACATCCGAGAAAAGTTTCTCTTACTAAAAGAAGAATTTATAAATTCAGTTTCTTCAGAAAATCCTACTGCTTTTTGGAAACAAAGAAAACATGAAGTTTTTCTTCCTTATAAGGAGGATTACCAAGGCAAGCCTTGCAAAAGTAGAGCCATACCAATGAATGTTGAATATCAAAAGCTGTGTGCTGAAGAAATTGAGGGTTTGCTCAAAAAGGAATTGATTAGAAAATCTACTAGTCCTTGGAACTGTTATGGATTCTATGTAAATAAACATTCAGAACAAATCAGCGGAGTTCCTAGATTAGTGGTAAATTACAAACCACTCAATAAATTTTTAGCAGACGATACTTATCCCATTCCAAACAAAAGCAGCCTTGTTACTAGAATTGCAGGAGCAAACATTTTTGCAAAGTTCGACTTAAAGTCAGGATTCTGGCAAGTAGCAATTCATGAGAAAGATAAATTTAAAATTGCTTTCAATGTTCCTGTCGGACATTATGAATGGAATGTGATGCCTTTTGGGCTTAAAAATGCACCAGCAAAGTTCCAGAGGGTAATGGATGATACTCTTAAGCCATATTTTGACTGGCTTATTGTTTATATTGATGATATTCTTGTCTTTTCTTCATCCATAGATCATCATTTCAAGCATTTGAAAAAGCTTCTGCAAGTCATCAAACAAGTTGGTTTAGTTCTATCAAAGAAAAAGATTGAGCTTTTCCAGACTCAAGTCAAGTTTCTTGGCCATACTATTGATAATGGCCAAATTACTCTGCAAACTCATGCTGTTGAATTTGCAGATAAATTTCCAGATAAGATTATTGATAAAAAACAGCTGCAAAGGTTTTTGGGAAGTTTAAATTATATAAGCCATTTTTAAAAAAAATGTGCACACGACAGGAAACTTCTTAATGACAGATTAAAGAAAGAACCATGTCCCTGGACAGAAGCACATACACAAGCTATGAAGAACATCAAAGCTAAAGTCAAGAATCTTCCAATTCTACATATCTCTGACGACAATCTTCCCAAGATTGTAGAAACTGATGCCAGTAATATTGGCTGGGGGGTAGTATTGAAACAATTCAAAGACAAAGGGAAAGAAGAGGTTATCCAATTTGCCTCTGGTTTATGGAAGGCAACTGAGAAAAACTATTCTGCCTTAGATAAAGAAATAAAAGATGCTCTAAATGCCATACATAAATTTGAAATTTATAAAATATTTCTCCTAAGGACTGATGCTGCAGCCATGAATAAGGTCCGTAATAAAGACTTGAAAAACCCAGGAGATTATAAATTTGCTCAATGGCAGGCTCTCTTCAGCAACTTTGATTTTTCCATAGAGCATATCAAGGGGAAAAATAATTCTATTCCAGACTTTTTGAGTAGAGAACATTTACAGAATCTCTATTTGATGATATCTGTGCAGCTCCGAGATGGATTAGAACAAGTAATTGATACTCCTGATTCTCTAAATTGGGAGACCTATACAGAAGATTGGGTACCTAGATGGGAGTTAAGGAGCACAAAAATACTTTCTCAAACAACCCAAGTCCCATACTCGAGTTTAGTCCCTGAAGTTAGAGGAAGAAGGATATCAAATGTTTTGGCTCCCATAGTTCCTCAATTTAATGAGAAAGCATCATAGGCTCAACATGCCTTAACAGAGCTTTTTCGTGATATAACACTAATCTGGGTTATAAGAGACAATGAAGGACATAACCAACAATATTTTTGTTTGAATAGACCCAGATTGTTATCTCATTGGCCTGAAAGGAATCCTGACATTATTTTCCCTGAAACAAGCTTAAATTATCATGATTACAGAAACTTGTGGTGGCAATTTGCTCAACAAGAAGATATTTTAATCATGGTTAAATTTGGAAGTGTTAACTCTGCAACTGCAGGTAGGCCGCCTGTTTGGATTGCTGATTGGTGGAAAGACTTTGGGCTCAATAAAGGGGCAATAGATCCTTATATCTTAAGATCTTTTGCTTCTCTTTCTGTTGTTCAAGATCTTTTCTTTTAAGGACCAAATGATGGAGAAATCTTACGAATGTTTATCCTCAATCATTTCCAATGGGGAATCAAATCTAAAATTGTTCTCCAGATGATAAATGGAGTACCTTTCATAGCCTGGAAAATCTACACAAAGATCTGGGATACTCTCCACTATTCTGAAAGATTTTCTAGCTTCATTGAAAATGACCAATATCATCTGTAATAATTCATGTCTAAATGCCCGACAGTGGTGCCATTCGGGTTCCGTGGGTTGCCATCATTAAACTCCACTTTGTACATAGTATAGTCATATAGTGTTGTCATGTCAAATAAAGAGAATCTTGGAAACTCGGAGCAGTTCTCCGACTTTTGGTGCGGTTTGACCCACATTTCCAAGATTCTCTACTATTTATCATGTGATAGTTTGTACTCTGGTCGGGGAATCTTGCACGATCACCCCGTCAGATCTACTATTCCCGATTACTTTCGGTGGATATGAAATAAAGTTAATGATTTGGTCAGAGATTCCTGCGTGAATATATCTGTCGAATCCCAAAAGTAAGATTGGGTGGTAGAGATGTAGGACCACTTGTCTATTCGGGTATTGGCTTCATGATGACTCTTCCCTCTCTAATTTGTATAAAGGAAGGGTAAGGGGTTCATGGAAGGAATTCCCGAATGTGATTTGAGTCTTTAGTGACTCGGTCTCTAAGCTTCCCTTCTGTCTGAAGCTTTGTGTCTTTCTGTCTGTGAGTCTGTAAGTCGAGTGAAGAGCATCCTGCTCTGAGTCTGTAATCTGTGCATTTGGCACATATTGTAATACCCGAATATTTTTCTCTGATTAATATAAGTCTTTCGCATGTGTTTAAATCTTTAAAGCTTATTTATTGTCTCTCTATTATGCGCACATTGTGATCTCATTTATTTGCCTATATCTGCAACCATTGTTCCTTGGTACCGTCTGATAGAGTTTGCTCATCCAGATATTAAGGTTCCTGGTAGTTTGGTGTAAAGCATCTGTCGAGCAGTGGTAGTAAGTCCCGCTAAGGCAAGGAGGCCACGAAAGGGCAGCGGTAGCTGTAGAGATTCGTTGAAAGCCGGCAATAGGGTTCAAATAGATATGCAAAATCCTGATGGACTTCAGGTTGTGTGGTTCATAGTTCGGATGGAGTAAAGTGGTTAACCCAACGATATTGGTCTTGACAGGAGTAGCAGAGACTAGAAGACCAGATGGTGAGAGGAGATTGCGCATGAGACAAGATATTTTTAAGTCAAGCTTCATTCTCTGACAGAGGAGGCACCTGACAAAGCTGTTTGTTTGGAGCAGTTTTACAAATGGTATCAGAGCACTTCTTTTCAACCCGGGTATGATATCAAACTCTCTTAGATCTGATATAGCTATTCGCTCTATGTTTAATTTTTTTTTGTATAAAGTCTTGTTCTTAATTTGTGCTAGTATTATTAGATTGCTAGTTTCTGCCTGAGCAGTCTGCCAGAAGCATGTCTAATCTTCTTTCGAGAAGACATAAGACTAAACGCCCTGCTTTTCTGTGCAGAAATAGTAAGATTTTAATACTACTATGGATTCTAGGTCAGTATCCTTCAGAGAAGTTAGAAATGCTGAGGAAACAAGTACCTCTGGATCTGACCCTGTAAATAGTCTTGAGTCAATGTTTTCTTTAAATAGATCCCAGAGTATAAACCACGCAAGTATAGAAGAAGTAGAGACAAATTCCCAAGCTGCATGGAAACTACCCCCTATATCTCCTAGTAAAGTATATCAACACCTAAATATGTTCCATCTCAAAGCTGTGACTAGAGTCATTGTCAAAGAATCTGTAAGTACTATACAACAGAACAGTGATTTCACTCAAACAATTTCCCTTATAAACCCTAAAGAAGTCCAAAAGGAAGCCAAAAGACATGGAACAAACTTCCTACACTTTGGATGTATCAGGATCGGAATAAATGCACTTGTCCATAAAGGGATAGATGCCTATGTGCTCTGCACAGTAAGGGATCTTACTCATAATAAGTTTATTGACTCCTTGATAGGTGGAATTGTTGCCCCTCTATCCAATGGACTAGTCTACTTTGACTATTATCCAAATTTCTCTGTATATACTTTTGATGAAAATCTTGCAGATATCCTAAAATTACAGATTAGAACGACTGGATTTGACATATGTTCTACCCGAACAAACATAGTTTTCCAAGCCAGGGGATGTTTTAGACATACAAATACTATGTTCCTAGTGATTTTACATACCCCTAGCAAAGAATACCAGTCCAGTACTTTAGTCATAACCGATTCTTTAAATAAAAAAATGGAACATTGTACTATAAAATGGGAAAATCTTTCTTTTCCTACTGATTGGGTCATTGATATACCTAAGGCACCCATACCAAGGTCTATTACTTCTGCCCAAATAAAGGAGACATCAAACTCTGCAATCATTTCTTTTCCACAAAGGAACCTTACTTTATCTTCCTCTTGTAAACAACCTATTTCTATACCCCCTTCTCCCTCCTTTTGTTTACATCCCTCACTCCAAGCATTAGCTAACCAAGTGGGAAAAGTCCCCTTTGCAGTAAAGTGCTTTGATTGTGGAGAACTGATTACCCTGTCTACTCTTTCTGCATTTGAGGAAAATGAGAGAGTACAATTTGAGTATGCAAATCATAATCCTAGAACAAACTTGCCTCCACCTACCTCTACTGCAAAAGACCAATGTCCACATCCTCAATGCTGTGACATCCCTTTTCCCCATGATTCTCATGTTTTGGTTATCCAAGATAACCTCTGTACAGAAATAAGGATGAGAAAAGAAGTTTATATCCCCAGTGATACAAGAAAACCATCTTCTTCAGATATTAGGAAATTTGTCTCTTTTTAAAGGATGCAGAAGAGATTTTGTAAAAGCAGAATGGATGAAAGAGATGTTAAACTGGGATTTATTTTCTCATCTAGATGCAAAAGAATTTGCCAGAGAGACTCCAAATGAAGAAAAACTCAGACTAGCTCAAAAATGGAAACATTTTATGGAAAAAAAAATATTTATATATCCTTTTTTGAATGGAACAAAAGAAAACTCCCAGTCCAATCTTGGAAACCAGTTCCCCAAAAAGCTAGCCTTATGATTTGTCCAATACAGACTCTTTCTATATCTGACATAGGAAGAGAAATTAACAAGATAAAGAGATCTATGGAAAAAGATTAGGAGAAAGAAGAAAAAGAAGAAAGTCTTCAAGTTCAGCATTAGAAATATCATGTCTTGATAGGATTAAAAATTCAAGATCTTCATTTCAAATTAAAGACATTGATTGATACTAGATCAGATTTGAACATGCTTAATAAACATGTTATCCTTGTATCTTTATGGGAAAAAACTCAGACTATGGTTGTGGGATTAGGGAACATCCAAAATAATATTTCATTTCAAATTCCAGAAGCAGTTCTTTGTTTTCAAGACTTCTACCTCAAACTGAAATTTCTTTTAGCAGATATTCTTGTTGCTTGTATCCTTGGCACTCCCTTTCTTACAGCAGTTTCACCTCATGGTTCAACCATGGTGACTCCAGAAAAACTAGGGTATTTCATCACAATATAGGGAGGAAAGATAATCAAGCTTCCATTTGTGTCTACCCCAAGGATCTCAGATGTTGTACAGCGAAATCTTAGAAAGAATGAGAAAATAAGAGAGCTAAAAGAATTTCAGGCAGAAATCAGAATTAGAGACCAATTGAAAAGACCAGACATCCAAGAAAAGATTCTCTTACTAAAAGAAGAATTTATAAATTCAGTCTGTTCAGAAAATCCTACTTCTTTTTGGAAACAAAGAAAACATGAAGTTTTTATTCCTTATAAGGAGGATTACCAAGGAAAGCCTTGCAAAAGCAGAGCCATACCAATGAATGCTGAATATCAAAAGCTGTGTGCTGAAGAAATTGAGGGTTTGCTCAAAAAGGAATTGATTAGAAAATCTACTAGCCCTTGGAACTGTTATGGATTCTATGTAAATAAACATTTAGAACAAATCAAAGGAGTTCCTAGATTAGTGGTAAATTACAAACCACTCAATAAAGTTTTAGCAGATGATACTTATCCCATTCCAAACAAAAGCAGCCTTGTTACTAGAATTGCAGGAGCAAAGATTTTTTCAAAATTCAACTTAAAGTCAGGATTCTGGCAAGTAGCAAT
>JASDQU010817997.1:0-28582 GCA_032191745.1 Picea mariana
ACGTGTCCTATGGACTCAATGGTTCAGATCTTGTCATGCTTTCAACACTTCACAGGCCTTCTTCATGCTTGATCAATGGTCCACATTCCTTGGTGATCTGACGGTCAAGATCTTTTCATGAATTCGCATATCACGAGTTTGATCTTCTTTCCTTTGAATTTCCCGACCTGCGAAACTCTGAAATGAAGTCTCTGTGGTGCTCTGATCTTTCGTCACGTGTCCTCTTGATCCAACGGACCACGACTATCCTATCCACCTTGCAGCTTCACCATATCTAATAGCTATTGGTCCTTCGTAGTTACCCCAGATCCTATGGCCCAGATCTTCTTGTGATTTCGGCACTTCGCGATTTCTTCACTTCACCGTGTAAGTTCTCGACACCTTCAAGTCTCGATCTACGAAACTCTGAAATGGAGTCAGACCAACATAATTCAGCATTTCGCATTTCGCCTCTTCTTTCACTTTAATGAACATGCAGGTTCTCCCTGATCCAATGATGGTCAGATCTTATGCTCAGATCTGACGCCTAAGATCTGTCCTCCTCTTCTGCGCATTCTTCTTGTCTACAAACAGATCTGACGGTCCTCCTTCTTTCGGGAATTTTGAAAGAGATCCAATGATCACTGACGCTTCTCCTCCCAAGCTTACTTATCCTCCTTACTTGGAAGAATTTCTATGTGTCAAGGGCCTCGAGATTTGATCCGCCTGAGATCCTGAGTAAGCTATCTCTCTTGAGATTTAGCAATGAGTTAACCTCATCTCTGGTGCACACCTACGCACTGCATTCGACTCTACGCTAATTCCTCCCGAGATTACTTTGTCCTTGTTTTTCCTTCGCTGCATACTCTGATCTTGCCATCAATGACAAGCACATACTACCTGTAAAGCATGCCAACCATCCTCTGCACTATCTCTTCTGATCTTATCGAGCTTGCTCTGTAGCGTCTTCCCAAAATACTTCTGGTGCCCATCTGTTACATTCTTCCTGTACTCATGCCATCTTTGTTGATGTACTTTCCATCAATGAAAACCATACGTTGCCTGTAAAACATGCCAATAGCCATCTCCACCATTATTTTCTCCACCTCCTGTAGCGTGACAAGCCTCCCTATCTCCTCACTTTCCTCGTCCGAAAATAATGTTGGCTCCTCCTTTACTACTTGTAGTTGTGCTCAAATTCCTTCTTTCTCCTCAGCCTTATAAATATTATGGAATAAATTTAAATCAACTTCCTCTATATCTGCTTGAGAGGTTTTTCTCTCTCCTTCTGAATTCTTTATTTGCCAAATTGTATTTATAACCCTACGTTGTTCAACGAATTTGTGAAAAAAAATAATATTTTTGTCGCCGCTTTCTAGCCATCTACTTCTTTTGAGGCACCAAGCCTCCTCCTCAAGCCTAAGGATATCATTCTTTTGCAATTCATATGAAGTGATAAGATCTTTGTATTCTTTGGAAAAAAATTGGGAAGGACAACTGAAATAAATGTCCTCAATTTTCTGTTCCAGATCACATAATTCAACCTTTAACTTCGGTCTTTTTTCTTTTTTCCATTTTATAACAACTTATTTTAAACCTTTTAATTTGGCAACAAGGGTGTTCATCGTTGAAGGTTCCTGCTAGTCCTCCATATCCCTCCATTTAGACCTCACAAGCAAATCAAAATCTAGTTCCAATAACCAAGCATGATTGAACTTGAAAGGTGTTTTATGTTTGTTGACATTGCTAACAATTTGTAAACATGCAGGATTGTGATCTGTAAAATTTGCATTGAGAACCTAATATCTAAACCTGCAAACTCATTCCAAAAGATTTTATGCCACTAGAAATATATCCAAACGTTTGGAAATACCTTCACAAATCAAACGCTCATTCCTCCAAGTAGGTTTGAGATGATAGGGAAGAACATCCATCAGACTTGCTTTGGTAAACAACTGAGAGAAAAACCCTATCAGTGGATCAATTCTATCTTTCTTCCCCCATACCTTTCGGGAAGACAAAGTTAGGTTTAGGTCCCCTCCAATGATTAAATCATCATCACTTAAAAAACCACAGTCAACCAATAGCTTCTAGAAGATCACTCGATCACTATATGGGTTGTAGCAGTTTAATAGCTTCATCGGAGAGTTCACATCCTTGACTCTACCCTCCAACAAAATATTTTCATGAGTACCAAAAGCCTACGAATTATCCTTTGCATGATTCCATCCCGATATCAATCCTCCAGAAAGACCAATTGAATATTTTGCACAACAATCCCAATTAGGGAATCATTTTCTCTACCATTGTCAACCATATATTCCTAGAAAAAAATAATGTTAGACCTAACTGATACTATTAACCATTTTACAACTAGCAATTTTGGGGTGCCCCCCACCCCACGCAATTTTAGTGATAATAGGATCATGACGGGCCCCCCATAGCAAGCGTAGGAGCTCTAAGTTCCCTTGGGGACAAGACAGTATCATGTTGTGATGATATTGAAGCTATGGATTGATTTCCAGTAGCAAGTCTTTGAGGAGCTTCAAAAGATTCCAAACCACCTTCGATTTCCCCCAAAAACTTTTGTTTAGTTTTTTTGGAAGCTTTCTTCCAGATCGTGACATTTGACCTATACAATGAACCTTTTCCAACCTCTTTCCTGTTAAAAACATGTAGCGGAGTACTGGCTAGCACCTCCTTCCCAACTCATGCACTGAGAGTTTCCATTCTCATATAAAAACTTGATAATCCCAAAAGGGACTTATGTAACCGCAACTCCACTCAAAGGGAATCCCAAGGAAGGATTCAACAACTACCTTAAACACTTACCAACATCGAAACCCAACAAACCCTCCTCATTCAAAGGGGATACAACAAACCTAAGGCACCCATTCAAGTTAGGTTGAACAAGAGAGAAAACACTAGGAACCGGCATGCACTCCCCCTCCAAAACTGTAGATGGGCTCTTCTCAAACTTCTTTAAAAACAAGTCCCAAAATCACCCAAAAATATGAACGATCCAATCCTCATTCTTAAAAAGAGATTTCATATCTTCCTCTAATAATGAATTAAATAACGAAGGATAAAATATTTTCATCTTACCTATAAATCAAGAGGGCTCAAATATGGAGAAGTGTTCATTTTTCAACGTCCTACTTGAGGATGGATTTGGGGCATCTCTATTATCTTGTGACAAGTCCAGCAGAGTATCACCTTCAGAAAAATCATCAACCCCAGGGAAATTTTCCTTCATATGACCTATTTTCCGGTAGTAATGACATCTAAAAGGTTCCCTCCAATAGTCTGAAATCTAGATGAAGGACTCTTCCTCAAAATAAACCTCAAACTCTTCAGGAAGCCCTAGTTATGTTTCAAGTTCTACCAAAACCCAAGCCAGACGCTTATTATTCCAACTAAGAACATGTTCATCAAATAAATAAAAAATTCTAACTATGTTTGTGATATCGACAAACACCTTATTATCCCAATGCTCTATAGAAAAATCTGGAAGTAGCATAAAAAAAAATACTTAGTGAAAACCTTCTTATATGGATTAAACCTCGGAGACCAGCGTTTGAGCATCAATACTCCCTTACTAATAATCCAAGATATTTCTAGGATTTTTGGTAAGTCCCCTTCAGATAGGAAATGGAAACAAATCTAGTGATTTGAGAGAAAATTAAAATGTGGACAGCATCACATCCTTGGCTTCCAGAAATACCAAATCCATTTTGTGAGCATAACCTTCGTCATTTTTATGTAGAATAACTTTCCCACCAGATCTTTCGATGAAATCCCCAACACCCTTTCCATATAAATATACTTTCCCAAAATGAAAGGGAGCCTACTAGAGCGAGCCTTAAGACTTTTTTGTTTCCTATTCCCCTTTGAAGAAATTTCTCTTGACCGATTTTTTTCGGCACCCCTTCCCTTAACCGAGATTCTAGTAGGTAAAACCTCTGGACTCTTCAATACCTCCTTCCCGTGGTTGTGAGAACACCAACCAACCTCGAATCTGAGGACCCATATTCAACCACCACATCATCCTTAACCGATAGGTGTCAGGACAAACCGAGCAAAGAGGCATCGCATAGACTCTGGTACATACAGTTGTAGTCCTCATCGGTCTTGAAAATACCCTCACTATCCCAAAGGGAATCCTCCACCTCCCATTCCAAGTCAATAACATTTTCCATGTCAGCAAGGAAGAAAACAAAGGCCTACACACAGTTAACCACATTGCTTCATTCCATTAAGGAGTATTACTTTTGTAAGAGACGTGAAAGGCCAACAATGATAGTGTATACAAACAAAAGGTTTTGATGTATTTATTAATTCAAATATCATATCATATCAAATATTTAATTCTTTGAATTTGAATGACAATTCATTGAACTCTCATGGGAACAACTATCTATCCATGTATAATGAACGAAGGTGACAGAAGAGTTGTATCATTCATTATCCATGTATAATGAACGAATGTGACAGAAGATGTGAGGTGGAACTCGTTGGAGTACCTTAGGTAAATACTTATATAAATCTTTCCTAAATTGTGTATATAGTTGATTGGTTTGTGCACCTTTGGAAATGGCTCAAGCTATTTAGTATCACTGAAAAAACAATCTCAATATTTGAAAAAGTCTTGAGAGAACTATCCATAGCTTTAAAAACCTAAGTGTAGTAGGTTTCCATGGTGGAAAAGAAGTGATGAGGTTTGTATAGTAAGGAATTCCAGTGTTATGGGGATTAATAATGGATTCATTCTTGGTCTGAGTACTATGAAAGAAGTAATGACAAGATAAGGAAAAAGGCCAATTGATACAATCAGGGTCATGAATCAAGGTACTGAAAATGTTGTTGTATTCTATCTTGTCTTTTTAGATAAAATGCTTCCTTAAAAAATTATTAATAAAAAATATATGTAAAACATTTTATATAAAATAGGGTGAGTTACATCATATCCTCCACAAGTAAAAAATTATCATAGTCTAGTGCCTCATGATCTTACCAAAATTCGAATAGTCAAGACCCCAAGAGATTATATAGAAACCTAGATCATATGGCCTAAGGAAAAAATTAAAAGCAATTGAAACATTAGTGGCTTGAGGGCCACATTTAATATCAATATTAAAACTAATCAATAGTGATGAATTTTTGTCCGGTAGAGGTAATCGATCTTCAAGAGTGGGGCTCCACCTAGTGACAATTTGCTCAGCATTCTTGCAGGGCATTATTCCATCCATCCTCTACTTGTTGTCCCAAGCACTTCTCCATGGATATTTTCAAATCAAGCGAGGGTAATTTTTGTTTTCATTTCAACGAGGAGGAAACTAACTATGGCGTTCTTGGCTCTAGCTATGAAAGGCATTCTATTCTCAAACTTGGACAACATTCTTATGGACAGACTTGAACTGGAACAAATGGGAATGGGTTAAGCCAGGGGGTGAATAAACTTTTGGGGGATGTAACTCATTTTGTAGGGGGTCCTACCCTAGAAATCCATCATCCTATGAATATGTGTCGACTCCAAATACACTTTCCTACCCTGCACATAGATCTAAAAGTGAAAGTTGGCACAGATCAGAGATCCATCATCTAGGTAAAACCATCGCATATAGTCTTTTTTAAAACACTATAATTTCTCTTTTTCTAGATAAAAGAACAAAATTTGTATTTTAATAAGTTGTCAGCCTGCATGGAATTCTACTATTGATGGGATATTATCCACAAGAACAAAATATGTCCATTAGATATATCCAAGAAGGAGCTACCCACAATGATTAGATTCTCAAACCCAGTTGACTTGGAAATTAGTACAATCGGAAAAGGTGCTTGATAATTTCATTTTTTTGACAAAAGGGACACTTGGGATTGGAGGACCCTAGGAATTTCAAACAATGTCCCAAAGGTAGGCCACCAACCATTATAGACCAAATAAAGATAGCCTTATTAGGCTCAATGAACTTATTCAAGACAAGACAAAGTGAAGATGAAACAACCAACTAGAATACTTATATGTCACCCTTTATAATAGCACCAATCACAAGTCTAGGGTTGAGACATCGATAACCATCGTCGAGATTGTATTTCTTAAATCCCTTAGAATAATTATATCACTAATCTCTCCACCATGTCCTAGGCACTTGCCATACCTAGCTTAAGGAAAAGATCATTAATGGCCAACTTTTGTACATCTTAAATGATGGGTTTGTCTTGTTAATCCAATCAAAACTCAATTTTCATAACCACCCAAGATTTATAGATATGAGAAGAACCATCGAACAAATCAACCACCTTGATAATTCCTTTTTTAGGACAAGGATTTTTCCCTGAACTAGATTAGGGGGGATGGCCAGTTGTAATGGTCATTAAATGATTTCTCCATTCACAAACAATCCTCTTTCCAAGTCAAGAAATACTTATTATTCTCCTAGGATTTCCATATACCTTGAGAAAAAAAGGTTCCTTTGATTTGGAATTTGATTGGCATCATCATAATGGTTTGGAAGTTCAACCCTTGCAAGCATGGTTTTCTCAACGGTGTTTCTCTCTAGATGAAATAGTGAAGGAAAACTTTCCAATTTTTTCCTTCCAAAGTGCATATAACCCTCTTAGCACAGGGGGGTTGAGATTTACAAAGGACCCGTTCATACCCAAACCTATTCATTTATATTTTGGGGTACAACAAAGATCCCATTTTACTAGTAGAAACAATTTCTCCCCTACAAATTAGCCCAAATAAATTCCCACAATAGTTTATCCAATCATTGGTAGGATGAAACAAAGGGTACCCAACAAGAGGAATAATACAAATGGGTAGAAACTAGAATTTTGGAGAAAATATATGATGGCCAAGTTACTCGTGGCAGAGGCAGAGTAGCCCAATTTTCAACTTTATTGTGTATTCATTGTAACATGACCCCAAAAATAACCTTGGGAGAGGCCTAGAAGGAAAAAGGGATTCCCAAACACTTTAATATTTTTCAACTATTAATCTTACTTGGATCTTAAGGCCTCGTTGAAAATGTGAATGAAATCCATGGTGTGGAGCATTTAACCTTACTCTTCCAAAATAGTAAGAAATGAGTTATTGAAAAAGTTCTTAGTAACCATTTGGTTCTCAGTAGGGAAAGGGAGAGGAATACTCTTCATACCACACAAGGTGTCATGGTGAAGGAGATCACCTAAATATTTGGTTATGAGTACATAAAGGGTAATATCCAAAGGGATACCTTCCCTTATTGACAAAAACAACCCAATTTCTCTATATTTGGCTTGATTAACTAAGATAAAATATGAGGCATATGAAAATATGGTTTTTACTACCTACAGAAAACCTAAGGTTTGTGGAATGGACAGAATAAATGACCAATCTACCTTATCATAAGATTTCTCAAATTCAATCTTAATGAACAAATACATTATCCCCAAGAAGCTAGCCCATTCCATGCCTTCCTAAACTTTTATCATAGTATATAGGATGAACCTCCCATGGATGAACCTAATATATTTAGGCCTAACAATCTAGGGAAAGAGATGCCTCAACCTTAAGGACTTCTAACTACTAATTATCTCAATGTTTCTCACTATAGGAACAAATTTAAGAAGTCCTTGGTGAATGAGAGAGCTCAAAGACTTTTTCCACACTAATTCTTGGTACAATTTAAGATAATCACACTTGATATAATCTTAGGTGGATTTGAAAACTTCACAAGAATGTCCATCCAACCTGTTGGAAACCCTACATGTTTTTTTTCTTTTTTAATGACAAATGACAACTCCTGCAATTGCCTATGCATCATCCTGTAAATATTACTATTTGAGGGTGATTATTTGATTATTAAAAAATGTTTGACTATTGTTGTTGTACTTTTATTTTGCGTTTTCATGCTTGATTCATGACTGTAAGCATGAATCAATCATTTAGACTTAATTTCACATTGTGACTCTATCCATTGCTTGGTTGCTAGAAAATCCATTGTGACTTGTATCTACCTCCTATTCAATATTGGGATGATTTTCCTTTTGAGTTTGTTTCAATATTGATATAATATGTATGTTGATTGGCATTTGGACTATTATATTGTTCTTTTAATCAACTTTGATTTTAAATTTTTGATTTACATTTGGATTGTAAAAAATGTATCCTCTCCTAACCTTTGCAAATTGAGTATACCCATTACATGTCATGGGAATTAAACACACCAAGATTGTACCATGTACGTCGTTTTATCTAGCAGGTTGAATTGACAGGCCTCTCATGACAAACCAACATCTTGTGTTATGCTCTATACTCAAAACGTTCATTACCAGAAACGCTCAAATTTCGTCACTGAAACCCTTATTGCTTATGTTATGGTTGCACTGGTGTGTTCCTAGTTTTGTTCCAATGATTTTAGCTCGGGCTTGCCTCTTTCATTGCTACCTCCTAAGACCATAGTGAGTTCGGGTCTCCCTTGTACCATCTGTTCAAACCCTTATGGCCCCTGTCGTCCGATTTGAGCCAAATGGATCCCAAGCTTTGTTGTTGTATGATGATACAAGTGAGGATCTGAAGAGTTAGGGTTGGGATATGTTTATTAAGAAGTTCCAAGGTTATAATTTTTGAGTGGCCAAAGAATTAGCCCTTACATTTGACGGATGCAAAGCCAAGGTAGGTGATATTCAGTTGGAAATCATCGAAGAATTTTTGAGTGAAGCAACAAGGCTCCCTCTCACCAGTCAAAAGTGGTTTAAAAATTTGAAATTGGATGAAGTACCCTAGAGTCTTTTCGTCACCTCCAAAAATATAGACTATTGTGACAAAGGTATTCCAGTCTCCCTACTCAAGGTTAGATGGCATGGTTTGTTAGCGGTTTTAAAACAATTTTTTACTAGTGAAGGTCATTATGGCCTGGTCTTCCTTTACCATGTGAGATTGCTCATGCATTTTATTGGCTTCCATTTAAACATGTTGTTTTACCTGCTAAGAAGTTTGTATAAAATGTCAAAGAGATACAAGAAGCAGAACTTGGATTCCAACCTCTTTCATCATGGTTTGATTAAATAACTATTAGTTAATCGTTTGAAAACACTTGGTGATTATTGGGATGGTTTCATAGCTCGTAATGGTTTTGTTACAGTAAATCCTGTAGAGACCCCTATAATGGATAAGCCTATGATAGAGAAACCTCTTAATTTCTCAATTCGCAACAAAGATATTTTGAATGAAAATCCTTGTGAAGAGGCATTGTCCGATCAAATTTTATGTGGGAAAAAAGGTATTAGCTCTAAGTTTATCGAAACTCCTGTGCATGAGCCGATTGTCTACCCTGGCCCTACTGTAAAATCCAACAGTAGAAACCCTCGTAAACAGTCAAAGAAGACTCAAACCATGTTAGGGTTTCATAACAAGAAGGTTGGTCGACTCATTTCAAGGAGTCTGCGTAATAGATCCAAAGCTCATGTGAGCTCAATCAAATCGATCGAGATCCATGAGGACTCCGACAACAAGATTGAAAAGTTTCTGGCAGAGGAAGATTTGAATTGTTCCAAACCAAATCTTAATCAACCATTTGATTATGTCAATAATCTCTCACCATGTTTAAAAGATAGAAAGGGGTTCACAGGTATTAAACTCGGTCAAAAGCCGATAGTGGATAGCAGTGATGTTTTACCACACAATTACACATTTCCTCAACAAATCGCCCCCGATGTTCCTTGCGAAGTATTCTTGCAGTGGATAGGGTAGTACTATACAGACATCCCCATTATCCAAGAAAGTATCAAATCTCTCACGACTCTAAATGAATCCTTGGCAAATGAAAACCGTGAACTCAAGGCCAATGCACATAGACAAGCAAAGCATTTAAAAAGGACAGGCAACATCGTTATAAAAAATGCTGACAGTGTAAAGGTTGTGATAAATTCTGAGATATTGTGCTTCGATTTTTGTTATTAGTTAAATGGTAAGATTGGTTTTTATCATAGTTATGATTTATTTGTTATTTTTCTAATCAATCTGGATCGATTTGGATTTATGTTACCAATAATAAGACTGGCTACAGAATCGAGAGATTATGTAGCCAAGTCAATTTGTCATATAAAATTTAGGATTTGTTAGTTAATAAAATATTTGACTTGTTCATTTCGGTTTTTTAGGATAGGATGTATCTGATGCTGATCTCAAGGGATGGAGCATGTTGGACTTAGTCGATTAGCTATCTCATTTTTGCTTATTTTGTAAATAAGAGAAAAACTTTCATAAATTTTGAAGATATAGCTTCATCATGAGAGGCTCTAGTCCCTCTATATTTGTAATTTTAAGATCTTTTTGAGATCTGATCCTATCTTAGAAGATAAGAGGTTTAGCTTTCATGAACTCTTTAAATACTCCATATTTTTTAATGGAAATCATATTGGCTGAGAGCAGAAGATGGACAAGTGATTCCAAGACTTAATGAAACAACATATATGCATTTTGGTTTTAGCCTTTTGTTAATGATGTTTTCATTTATGTTTTGTTAATCTTAATACATTAATAGGTCTGATAGCTTTAGACTAAATGATCTATTATGTTTGGGATATCTATATTATAAAGACTGTCTATAATTTGTTGCTCTAGATATAAAAACTGTGATCATATCTCCAATTAGAATGATAGGATTTATCTTTGAATCTTAGTTGAATGATGAAATGCAAAAGCTACTTTCAGATTTATCTTGCTGTAATTATATGCAATTATAAGATCACAGGGTTATATCTATGTTTTTGCTTCTGTCATTAAATCTAAACTGCCTCTTCACAAGGATTTTCATTCAAAATCTGCAATGAACTTTATGACATGTTTTGTATTTATTTAGAACAGTCATAAAGTTCATTGCAGATTTTTCTCTTGGACGTGGCGGTTAAATGTTCTTCACTCATACAAACACTTGGATACACCTCACTAACTAACAAACAGGTTAATTCTTTTGTATTTATCAATTATGTCATTTACATATTAATGAAACCAGAATGTATGGTTCAGCTTTTGACTATCCGCACATCTGCGTTTTGTAGTTTGTTCAATTCAAGATTAGTTAGATTTATAAAGAAAAACAGAAAATATGTAAATGTTCTTTCTTTATCTACTTCTTAGAAAAAATAATTTTCACATTTGATTTCGTAATTTCTTATTAAAACTTGCAATTTGTAAATGATGTATATAAGTGATATTAGTATATTTTATGCTTAAAATACCTACAGTAGTTATATAAGAGCATATGTATATATATAATGTATAGTTGTTAGCATTAGTTCAATTATTCCTTTCTTTTTGTTTTCCTTTTAGGATTTTAGATTGGCTAACAGAGCCATTAAACCCGTAAGAATGAGTTACACCAAACAGCTTGGGTTATTTAGACAACCTCAGACTGAACTCGTTCTTCCATTTGACGGACGGTCAATTTCTCCCATCAACAAATGGTGCTAGAAGGAGGGTCGACTGACAAGATGGCCATGTAGGAGCCTTATTTCAAATGTATTTAATTTCCCCATGGCTCCCCAAATCACTGTGTTGGAACATGGTTTCCACTTCTCATTACCTGATGTTCCCAACGAGACAATCTCTCGCTTGTCCAAAATCACCTTTGATGGTAGGGGGGATGTATCTGCTAAAGACCACCTTAACAAGTTGTGGTGCAAATGCATCAAACATGACATTTCTGATTTAAAATTTTTATGCAGATTGTTCGCTTTTACTTTTAGGGATCAGATTAAACATTGGTTTGAGTATTTTCCAACGTATCACATTTTTGATTGGTTTCAATTTGTAGAGGAATTTTTAGATGCTTTTGAAATCTATGATTACAATCAATTATGTGAATAATTTCAGACTTTGCTAATCAATGGTGATTCATCTTCAGAAGGATTTTCGACAAGAATCCATCATGTTCTTTGTAAATTTAATCTTGATGACATGTCATTGGTATTAAATCTCCTCTATGATGCTTTCGTCCCTTTCATCCAGTCATATTCAATCACAAACGATGAAGCAGTTACAAATCCTATCACTCAATTGCGAGAAGAATTTTGTTCGCAGGATGAGAGGAATTCATCCGAAAATTTTGAACAAGCAAGTTAGATTCTATCTATCGAAAAAGTTCTTACTAATAATCAAACTAGTTTTTCCTCTCAATCATTTTATTTTCAGTCCTCGACCATCGTGGAAGAAGATTTGATTTTGGGTCAAGGTGAATGTCCTCATTCTTGTAACACATGCTCTAATCAATATTTAAATTCAGTTATTGAAGAACACTTAGGTGACGAAAATCATCTTAAACATTCTAACACTCCTATGAAACTGATTAGAGATAAAGATATGCAATTGGAAGGAGAAACCTTAAACCTTCATCCTCAAATCGTACCTTATCAACATGAAAGATCAAAGGTTTTTCATGAAAGTTTTGAATTATCTATCATACGGAAGGAAAATCTAGAGGATCATATTATGTTGAAGAATTTATCACCAAAATAGAGTGAAAGTTTTAAAGAAAGTGAAGAGAAATGTCTTGAGAATGCCATTGTTAAATATCATAGCTCAAGAGATTATTTTCATGTGCTTATTTATGATTCCTTTTACTCTTTATATCTCGATATCTTCTTAGATTCTGGTGGACTTGATACTTTACCCACAACATCCTACTCTATTCTGCCACAATCATATCCTTTTGATATGCCAAGATTTGGTGAAATTAATTCCTAACATAACATTTATAAAGTCGGATTTGACGCTCTTTCACTTTCATCACCCACATGGGAAAAAGACATGTTGCGAGATAATTTTACACGGTTTATTTTTGAAAAAGACAATGCACTCTCTCTTATGGAGATCAAACATTCTACGTTGCATATTCGTTCTTTGATTAGCTCGAGTTTTAATGTTTATGCTTCACATTTTGAAATTATCAATCTCATCAAAGGAAGCATTCAAACCAATAATCTAATTGATGTCACGAATCCTCTTATGATGTGTTCCCCATTGATATATTCATTTCATCAAAGTCATAGTTTGCATCCTCATTTTTATGATAGGATCTTAGGATGGTTTGAATATTTGTATATAAAAAATATTCATAATAAAGATAAAGTTGTGCTTGCTTTGTTTTTACCTAAATATCTTGGGAGTAAGCATGACATATTTCTTTTAGATCCTCCATGTGAAGAAAATAATGAACACTTAGAGAATTGTTAGGAGGATAGGGCACTTCAGCCTTGGTTGATGGTTATGTCAGGTCCCCATAATCTTGACAAGTTGTCCAAACTTACTTACACTCTTCCATGCCATTATGACTCATATCACGACAAGATTGCAGAAGGGTTGGAGGATTCATACATCAAGAAATTTCAAGGGAATGGTAAGATCATGTTTTCTTTGTTTTTAAATGATGATTATGAAGGTAAGTATGATATATTTCTGTCATTTTTTGACATACTACCATTCTTTTTAGTAATAGTTTATTTTGTCTCCATTGCAAGATTGGAGTTACTTTGATGGCTACATTGGAAGCATGACTTCACGTAGTATTTTTATTTGTTTAGTAGTTAGAGTAGGTTTAGGAGCAGGTTTTCTTTTAGCTCTAATTCTCACTGTTTCTCTTTGTAATAATGCAGTTAAAGACATAAGTGGGTGCACCAAGAGAACCATCATATGATTGTTGTCACAGAAGTCCACTTTGACCCTTTTCTTTCTTCTTTCCGTTGAACATTTCTTTTCAAAAACACAGTATCATCATGAAAAGTAAAGAGATAAGTAAATCTGAACTATCAATTTAGCCCTGAACCAAGGTGTCACGAGTAGGACTGCATTCATATTAATGAGGATTTTTCTATTTTCTTTAGTCTCTCAAGAGATTTTTCGCATGATGATTCCAGATCCACCTCTTTGTACATATTTTTTTTGTTTTAGTTTTCTTTTTTATTTTTTATTTTGGTTTTTTTCATTTCGCTTGTTTTCACTGCTTTTTGGTTGAACTTATGTTTGTGTCACCTTTTAGTTCATGAAAGGAAACCAGAATGCCTCATCATGAAGCAACAGTCAAGGTCTTCTCGGAGAATCAATGTTGTAAATTGTCGAAACAAAGACTAGCTAAAGAAACTTTATGTTCGAAATAGGTTTTTTTTTTCACTTTATAATCATGAGCAGACAAGACCATCATTAAAGCTCTTGACGTTGTCCCTATTTTTAAAGAAAACAACTCAAGTATGCCTTCCTGTCCTCAAAACATTATTCCCATCAGATAACCAATTTCAGATCATAATGAAGGTTATCAAGCGATAAATTAAAGGCTAGAAAATATCAAGTATTCTGAAAACTGAAATTTTCAGCAACACCCTACTCTTCTGAAGATCATTAAATTTATGTCAAATTGTAAATAATTTCCAGAGAGTTGTGGGAAGTGTTTGTAAACCCACCGAGATACTGAACAGGTCTTATGGCAGCGGGTAAATGCATACATGATGCTAAGACAAGTTTGTCGGGGTACTGAACAGGCCTGCTGGCAGCGAAGCGATGTCGGGTTCAAGAAAATTATCAGGTATAAATTTTGATATCAGTCATAAGTGCCCTTCATTCGTACTGAAATTTCTTGGATTGGGTAGAGGCTTCAGAGTGGGGTAATTGAAATCCCTATCAAGGCTATAGACACCTGCTAGCAGCAGTGGCCCTGTCAATAGTATTGGATCCACTGGCTTAAATATCATTGCTCTCATAATTAAAATTTGTCACCAGATTTCATCTGAACAGTAAAATATTTGAAGTTGGATTGTGTGATGATTGTTGAAATTTGATTGAGATGCTTGATGTCCTTCATCTTTTCTTTGATATTTAATCACTCTAAGCAGCCCTAACATGAACTCATTGGTGATTCAAAGATAACTACTTCTCCCAGTAAGTCTCCACTGTTGGCAGCCCTACATGTTTTTGCTCTTTTAATGACAAATGACAACTCCTGCAGCTGCCTATGCCTCATCCTGTAAATATTACTATTTGAGGGTGATTATTTGATTATTAAAAAATGTGTGACTATTGTTGTTGTACTTTTATTTTGCATTTTCATGCTTGATTCATGACTGTAAGCATGAATCAAGAATTTAGACTTAATTTCGCATTATGACTCTATCCATTGCTTGGTTGCTAGAAAATCCATTGTGACTTGTATATACCTCCTATTCAATATTGGGATGATTTTCCTTTCGAGTTTTTTTTAATATCGATATAATACCTATGTTGATTGGCATTTGGACTATAATCTTGTTCCTTTAATCAACTTTGATTTTAGATTTTCGATTTGCATTTGGATTGTAAAAAATGTATCCTCTCCTAACCTTTTCAAATCAAGTATACCCATTACATGTCATGGGAATTAAACACACCAAGATTATACCTTGTACGTCGTTTTAGCTGGCAAGTTGAATTGATAGGCCTCTCATGACAAACCAAGGTCTTGTTTATGCTTTGTACTCAAAACCTTCATTACCAGAAACACTTGAAATTCGTGACTAAAACCCTTATTGCTTATGTTATGGTTGCAATGGTGTGTTCCTAGTTTTGTTCCAATGATTTTATCTCGGGCTTGCCTCTTTCACTTCTACCTCCTAAGACCACAGTGAGTTCAAGTCGCCCTTGTTACCATCTCTTCAAACCCTTATGGCCCCTGTCGTCCGATGTGAGCCAAATGGATCCCAAACTTTGTTGATGTATGATGATGCGAGTGAGGATCTAAAGAGCCAAGGTTGGGATATGTTTATTAAGAAGTTTTAGGGTTATAATTTGTGAGTGGCCAAAGAATTCACCCTTACATTTGACGGATGTAGAGCCAAGGTAGGTGATATTCAGTTGGAAATCACCGAAGAATTTCGGAGTGAAGCAACAGGGCTCCCTCTCACTGGTCAAAAGTGGTTAAAAATTTTGAAATTGGACGAAGTACCCTGGAGACTTTTCGTCACCTCCAGAAAGATAGACTGATGTGACAAAGGTAGTCTGGTCTCCCTACTCAAGGTTAGATGGCATGGTTTGTTAGCAGTTTTAAAACAATTTATTACCTGTGAAGGTCATTATGTCTTGGTCTTCATTTACCATGTGAGATTGCTCATGCATTTTATTGGCTTCCATTTAAACATGTTGTTTTACCTGCTAAGAAGTTTGTATTAAATTTCAAAGAGATACAAGAAACGGAACTTGGATTCCAACCTCTTTCACCATGGTTTGATTAAATTATTGTTAGTTCATCATTTGAAAACACTTGGTGATGATTGGGACGGTTTCATATCTCGTAATAGTTTTGTCACAATAAATCCTGTAGAGACCCCTGTAATGGGTAAGCGTATGATAGAGAAACCTCTTAATTTCTCAATTGGAAACCCAGATCTTTTGAATGAAAATCCTTGTGAAGAGGCATTGTCCAATCAACTTTTATGTGGGCAACAGGGTATTAGCTCTGAGTTTATTAAAACTCCTGTGCATGAGACGATTGTCTACATTGACCCTACTGTAAAATCCAACAGTAGAAACTCTCGCAAACAGTCAAAGAAGACTCAAGACATGTTAGGGTTTCATAACAAGAAGGATGGTCGACTCATTTCAAGGATTCTGCATAATAGATCCAAAGCTCATGTGAGCTCGATCGAATCAATCAAGATCCATGAGGAATTTGACTCCGATATTGAAAAGTTTCTGGCAGAGGAAGATCAGAATTGTTCCAAACCAGATCTTAATCAACCATTCGATTATGTCAATAGTATCCCATTGTGTTTAAAATATAGCATGGGGTTCACAGGTATTAAAGTCATTCAAAGGCCGACAGTGGTTAGCAGTGATGTTTTACCACACAATTACACATTTCCTCAATAGATCGCCCATGTTGTTCCTTGCGAAGTTTGCTTGCAGTGGATAGGGCAGTACTATATAGACATCCCCATTCTCCAAGCAAGGATTAGAGCTCTCATGACTCTCAATGAATCCTTGGAAAATGAAAACCGTGAACTCAAGGCTAATGCACAAAGAAAAGAAAAGCATTTAAAAAGGATGGGCAACATCATTATAAAAAATGTTGACAGTGTAAAGGCTGTGATAAATTCTAAGATATTATGATTCGATTTTTGTTATTAGTTAAATGGTAAGATTGGTTTTTATCATAGTTATGGTTTATTTGTTATTTTTCTAATCAATCTAGATCGATTTGGATTTTTGTTACCAATAATAAGACTGGTTACAGAATCAAATGATTCTGTAGCCAAGTCAATTTCTCATATATAATTTAGGATTTGTTAGTTAATAAAATATTTGACTTGCTCATTTCATTTTTTCAGGATATGATGTATCTGATGCTAATCTCATGGGATGGAGCATGTTGGACTTAGTTGATTAGCTATCTCCTTTTTGCTTATTTTGTAAATAAGAGAAAAACTTTCATAAATTTTGAAGATATAGTTTGATCATGAGAAGCTCTAGTCCCTCTATATTTGTAATTTTAAGATCTTTTTGAGATTTGATCCTATCTTAGAAGACATGAGGTTTAGCTTTCATGAACTCTTTAAATACTCCATATTTTGTAATGGAAATCATCTTGTCTGAGAGCAGAAGATGGACGAGTGATTCCAAGACTTAATGAAACAACATATATGCATTTTGGCTTTAGCCTTTTGTTAATGATGTTTTCATTTATGTTTTGTTAATCTTAATACATTAATAGGTCTGATAGCTTTAGACTAAATGATCTATTATGTTTGGGATATAAATATTATAAAGATTGTCTATAATTTGTTGCTCTAGATATAAATACTGTGATCATATCTCCAATTAGAATGATAGGATTTATCTTTGAATCTTAGTTGAATGATGAAATGCATAAGTTACTTTCATATTTATCTTACTGTAATTATATGCAATTATAATATCACAGGGTTATATCTGTGTTTCGGCTTCTGTCATTAAATCTAAGCTTCCAATACGTGTTTTGAATTTATTTAGAACGGTCATAAAGTTCATTGTAGATTTCTCTCTTGGACATGGAGATTATATGTTCTTCACTCATATAGGTGCTTGGATACACCTCACTAACTAACAAACAGGTTAGTTCCTTTGTATTTCTCAATTCTGTCATTTGCATACTAATGAAACCAGAATGTATGGTTCATATTTTGACTATCCGCACGTCTGTGTTTCGTAGTCTGTTCAATTCAAGATTAGTTAGATTTATAAAGAAAAAAAGAAAAGATTTAAATGTGATTTCTTTATCTACTTCTTAACAGAAATAATTTTCACATTTGATTTCGTAAGTTTCGATTAAAACTTGCAATTTGTAAATGATGTATATAAGTGATATTAGTATATTTTTTTCTTAAAATACCTACAGTAGTTATATAAGAGCATATGTATATATATTGTTTGCACCCAATTCGTCACTTGGTGAGCAAATTGAGGGTGCTTACATGCCCAGTTGAGTCTTGCTGGGCATGACAGCTGTAGAGGAAAGAGTTAGAAAAAGAACAACAAAACTATAAGCAAGAATTAAATTAAAACAAACTAAAACTATGAGCATATGGATAAAGAAATAACAAACACAAAAAGACCAATATCACCAATGTTTTGAGATGGTCTATTGATGAAATCAAAGCACAATGAAGAAAGGGAACTATGGTTCCTTCTTTCTCCAATGGAAGGCTCTTGAGGCCCTCACAAACTTGCTCTCCTTACAATAAGAAAATGAGAATGATGGTGAAAGAAATCCAAGCACATCCACTCAATGTAGAGGTGGATAGCTCAATGAAATGGTGCCAAAGGTGTTATTGTCAAGGAGTGAGTCCTTAAAACAATCTAGGCAGCATAACTTTACATGAAATTCCTTGAGAAAATGATGTTTCCTCATGGATTTTTATAGCATAGCATTGGGTGATTATGTAACTCCTTTGAGGTGTGAAAAGGGGCTCTTTAGGGCTTAATTAGGTCTTTGATCGGCCTACCATGCGGATTCAGCTCAGATTTGGGAGTCAAATCGGATTGGGAGCTGATCCATAAGTGGTTGGGAGGCCGACCAATTCCATAAATGCATCGTTTAGCAGGTGCATGGGTTTTCGTGCCAACAGCCACGCATCGTGCGCGCATGCGCGCATTGTACGTTCATGTTCCGTGCATATGCGCGCGCACCCAACTTCTATAAAGCGCCCTTCAATTTTGGTTACTTTGTATAGTTTTTTACCCTTTTGCAATGCTGTGAAATTAATTCAGTGTCATGAATGACTTCATTCATGTTTGACGATGCTGAGTTCTTGTTGCCATGTGCGGACGAAATTTCAGTGATAACAGATGCCCCCTGATGGATGAGGTTAGGAGCATACGTATAGCCAAAATCTATCAATGTTTCTTCTACTGAGAATGTTGTTGTAAGAGAGAGCAATAGTGAGACCGTGCAGAGCGATCCGTTGGAGAAGAAAGGAACCGGTAGAACCCGACCTTCCATAAGGTGTGTAACAATATACAACTGTGTACAAACGAGGCAGGCATGCCCCATGCTCGTGTTATGTAACTCTGACAAAATATGACGGAAGGGTTGGTGTAGATAACTGCAGCGTCCTTGGGAACGGTAATAACAAAGGCAGAAGACAATTCTGCAAAGGAATATACTCTGAACAATAGGCAATGATCGTGGTAATAAGCAGCGATGATGATGTGGGCATTGATAGCCCTACCCGGTTCAGAGGTCTTCGACAAATGATAAAAAGAACTGCAATAGTCACAAAGTAAGACCCACCATAACATGAGAAAGTGTTGGCGTCGAATGTTATGGGGGCCAACGACAGCAGGGAGCAATGGTGTTTCACCCTGTGCCATCCGAGATCTCTCATTAAATGGAGAATGAGAATCAAGATACTGTCTCCCTTCTGGAAAAAGTGTGTTGTTGTTGAAAAAAGGGGAACGCGACTCTCAGAAGCAAAGGGCTTCATAGAATCTACTGATGTGAGGAAGTGGTAGAGGTATATAGACGAAGTCAAGAAGTGGGAAGACTCAAGACTGCCCTTGGTTGGAGGATGTATGAGATAAAAAGTGGCCACAACCGTGTAACAAGGTCGAGTGTCAGAGGGACGAAAAGACCGATGATAAGTTGTGCCAAAGGCGGGACAAGGTAAACAAATTTAGAGGGTAGAGGTAAGTGACCTGTGGGGTACTCTGAAGATATGGACAAGGCCGGCAAGGGTAGATGATAAGTAACTCCAACCAAGGGTGACATGGGTTGCGTGTGGCCAAAATAAAGCGAGTCACCATCGGTGACGACAAAAGAAAATGTGATGACTGGAAATAAAGGCGTTTGTACAATAAATAATGAATAATATTGGGGAGAAATGTACAAATATAGAAACGGGTGCCCCAGTGTAAAATGTGTGCCCCAGGGAGGGCAGAATGTTCTTGGAAAACTGATGGAGGGTGGGGGCCCCATTGGTGATTTTCTATATGAGGTGGGTGAAATGAAGGTAGGTTCGCAGAGGGGCAAACTGATTGTGGATGAAATGGAGGGTTCATGATCCTGCGGAGGTGCAGGTAAAAAATAGAACCATAAAGAGATAATCTGGGAGTCCGTGTGGGAAAGCTAGAAAAATGAAGAGAAGGAGTATGTGGCTGATTTGCGACATGATGAAAGACTATCGGGACTCCCATCCCTAAAGGGTAATGAAGAATAGCATGAGTGTCAAAAAGTGCCAAAAGGTGCTATGAATGGGACAACTCATGTGGGTGAGAATGCTACCGGGGTACAGTACCGAAGATGCAAAATGGAGGTATGGGTACTGCAGAGCCGGGAAGGAGGGTCCTAAAGGCCAATATCAGCGGGTGTGATTGGAAATGGAAATGCAATACAACGGGAGAGACTACATGCCAGTGCTGAATATATATACCTGAAGGGATGATGTTGATGATCGATGAGCAAGTACCTGCGCACATAACAACCAAATACCCAAAGTGAACAATATCTGAAGAGAATCAAATATATGAGCATGTATTTGACAAATGTGACAATGCGCGTGTGTACCTGACCATGATATGAGAAAAAAAAGGCGCCCCGGGGGCTCAGGATGAAAAGTGACCCAGGGACAGCTATGATGTAGGTGGAGGGATGTTGATCCCGTGGCTGAAGATGGTTTGAAAAATGGACACCGTGGGCTCCCGGAATGGTGAGTGGAAGTTTGGAAAAAGGCCTATATATATATGAAGGGACCACATTACCACCTCATTTGTACCTGCTGCCACAGTGACTAGACGAGCAGATTGCAGAGGAGATTTGGAGTTTTAGAGAGCACGAGGTATCCGACTGGTGGCTTGCGAGTGTCAGGTTAGTGGTCTAATCATCCTGCATAGAAATAGGTTTCCAATTTTTGGGCAGGGTGGGTACGGGGGGCCGTACCGAGGGTTTGAGGGGATTTTTGATAGGATGTGGGCCCACATGAGTGGTCGATTCAGTGGAAGGCGTGCATACGTGCGCGCCTGTTCACTGAATATGAGCGCATGGGTGCGCGGGTAGGGTAATTTAAGGCGCGCTCTATGGGTGCGCCTGCGAGTTGAACAGGCGTGCATAAGTGCGCGCCTGTGAGTTGTACAAGCGCGAAAAGAAGCGCGCCTGTGTAGTGAACAGGCGCGCATAAGTGCGCGCCTGTGGGTTGAACAGGTGCGCACATATGTGTGCCTGTATAGTGAACAGGTGCGCATGTGTGCGCGCCTGTGGGTGAAAAGATCGCGCCTTTGGGGAAAGTTTTGAAGGGGGAAAATTGAGTCTCTTTGATGCATTTGATGGTTGCATATGCTGATATAGGACTCTGTGTTGTGTGCGGGTGGCTATCAATGACTATGGCTATTCAGTGGCGTGAGCGAGACTAGTCGCAGTTACGAGATGCAGTGGCCAATGCAAGGCCTGAGGTGCGCGCGACTTTAGCAGCCTGTGGTTTGCTAAAGTTCTTTGAGTGCCCCTTGATACGGGCACAGGAGTACTTACTCCAGTTCTTGCTCCAGATGTGGAGTCCGGAGCTGCACTGCTTCCTTGTGCGAGGAGAGCAGATCCCCTTCACTGCGGTGGAGGATGTCTATTTTTTGACTGGGCTCCCCTTCCGGGGAACGCCTTTGCCGGCAGAGCCTGTGCTTCCAAGGGATACAACCCTTGCTACGATCGCCGAGCGGTTTTGCTCAAGCGAGAACTACATGTCTGGGATTGTAGTGAGTGTTAGTCGTATAGATTCCCTGGCGCATCGTTGCATAGCGGCGATGATTGTTCGTGTCTATGGGTCATTGGCGACCCAACGGATTAGTGGTGGCCAGTTGCTGGTGCAAGAGAGGGTGGTGGTGAACCATGAGCGGTTCACATGGGGGCTTACGCTGCATGCACGGATGATCGCGCAGTTGGATTGTTGTCAGTCCACGGGTACAGGAGAGTTCACGTTTGGCTCGATCTTGGTAGCCTGGTTCTTGGAGAGGGTGCCCATGCTGCGCCCGAGGGTTCTACTAAAGGCACTTGGGGCACGACAGCTGCGACTGAGGCGGTGGTCTACAGTTTTGGTTCGCCACGGTGGTGGCGAAGGTGGCCATTATTTTATAGCGCAGGCGGCCCAGATATGGCGGCAGATGCCGCAAGTGATACTTCGGTACCCCTATGCTGGGGTTGATTTTCGAGGGGACCCGGACATGGTGCTGCCTCCTGGGGAGGTTTTTGACCATCAAGGTATGTTGAGTATTGTGTATGTTTTGATTTATGTTATATTTTGATATACCAGTTCATATGTGATATAGACGTTGATACGATCGTTTGTTTGTTTTTTTGTGCATGTGCATATGTGGCACCTCGCGGGCGCGAGGTGGAGTTGTAGAGAGCGTCGGGTCAGCGAGAGCCGGAGAGACTGTCGTGGGTAGAGAGGCGTCGATGGGATGAGGCTACAGGGTGACCAGCAGAGCCCGAGAGGGCAGCGAGGAGGCGTCGGTTCGACGATCCTGGTGCAGGGCCATCACATGCTCCTCCGGCGGCAGCCGGAGTAGATTTTGATGATATACGTCGTCTTCTGGAGACAGTTTTGCAGGACGTGCCTGAGGGCATGTGGATACGCATCCAGTACGAGGGGTTCCTGGAGCAGTGTATAGGAGTACCGCCACCATGGCGGGGTATAGTGCGACGAGCAGCTGTGCTCGCCGCGATGACGAGTGGACGCCTGCCGCCGGGGTAGGAGGGTCCTGCGGGTGTTCCACTACCACCGCCTGGGGCGGGTGGGGGTGGGCCACCACCTCCTCCTGAGGGAGGAGCAGGTGAGGGTGCGATAGAGGCACCCTGATGTATGATGTATACTTTTTTATTGTATATAGGCTAGTGAGCCGAGTTTTTGTACCGAGGTGTGGCACTGGCCTGCGGGCATATGTTTTTGTTGTATGTAAACATGCGGATGGCCTGATAGGCCTTGATATATATATATATGAGTATACATCTTTTTGGAGATCCTAATGTTGTTTACATATGTTTTTTTTGATGATGATGATGAGGTCTATTCTATCTATATGCTGTGACAGGATGTATGAGATGTTTTATGTATGTGTAGCTTGACGTGATATATGCCAATCTAACGCCATGTTAGCTATTTCATCTGTTGTTTGATTCAATTGTCTTGGAATATGTGTAAATGTAATGGAATCAAAATGTCAAGATAATAATCTAACCTGCAGGTATTTGCGAAAGAGGCACGGATCGCGTACACGGTAAACATTGTTGAGCTGGAGAATGACTAGTTGAGAGTCAAGGAAGACGCTAAGGTGGTGAATATGATGACATTGGGCGTCGGCCAGGAGGCCAATGACCGCAGTGTATTCGGCTTGGTTGTTGGTTGCTGGCCCCAAACATATGCCGCTTGAATGTAGCATTTCATGTGAGGGGGTATATAAAGCCCAAGCTGCCGAAGCGAGATTTTGTGTCCAATGGCTGGCGTCGTCGACGTAACCAATGTGGTAGATGGGTAGAGAACACATCCATCAATAGCACAAAGGATAGTTTAGACGAGAGGGTAGGAGAAAAAGATTAAAAACACTAAAAAAAGAAGAAATAATAACCTAAAGTAGAATGACTACTTCTAAGCATAAAATTTCTTGAGGTATAACCCATTGATGGGTTCCTTGAGCGAGTGGCCTTCAGGGGAGGCCAAGATGTATCCGCCTTTGGTGAGGCAATGTTGGATGATGTAAGGGCCATGCCAAAGTGATTCGAATTTGCCGTGGCCAAAGGTATCATGAGCGATATCATAGGCCAAGACGAGGTCGCCTTCTCAGAATGAACGAAGGTTGACATGGCGATCAAAGGTAGCCTTGGATCATTTTTTAGCTGCCTCGTTGTTCTGTAAGGAATATCGATGATCTTCATCCAGAGACTCCAAGTTCAACAAGCGCTACTCCATTGGAGAAGTGTCAGGTAAAAGCTCAATTGCGATGCGGAGGGTGGGAATTTCGCACTCGATGGGAAGAGTTGCCTCGACCCCATGGACTAAATAAAATGGCGTGAAACCTGTAGCGGTATTTACTGTCGTTCGATAAGCCCATAGCACGGAAAATAACATATGATGCCAATTGGTTTTATGTTTATTAATCGTGCGTTGTAACATGGTCTTGAGGACTTTGTTCACTGCCTCAACCTGTCCATTTGACTGAGGGTAATATGGTGAGGCAAACTCGTGAGAGAAGCCTAACCGAGAAGAGAGTTCGACGAAGATCTCATTCTCAAAGTGTTTCCCATGGTCGGAAACAAGTTGGAGTGGTACGCCAAAACGGGATATGACGTGGTTAAAGAAAAAACGTGTTGCAGTGTCATCGGTGTTGTTGAAAGTAGGCATGGCTTCGGCCCATTTGGTGAAGTAATCAACGGCGACAACAATTTATTTGTGACCATTGCTGGAGGGGGGATTGCAAGTCATAAAGTCGATGCCCCATTTACAAAAAGGGCCCGCAGTAATGACAGGGTGAAGAAGAGTGGGGGGAGCTCGGGTTTTGTTGGCGTAGAGCTGACATTGCTCACATCGTTTCACGGCATGAATGCAATCATGAAACAAGGTAGGCCAAAAATAACTGGCTCGGATAATCTTCTAAGCCATGGATATACCCGAAAGATGGCCCCCACATGCACCGCTGTGGCAGTCGTTTAAGACTCTGTCGGCCTCGTCAATAGTCAGGCAACGACGAAGAATGGTGTCAACGCCCCGCCGATATAGGATATCTTCGATGAGGAGATAGTGGGGGGCCTGATGGCGAATACGCCGACGATCATCTCGTGATAGGTGGTTACCAAAATTTTGGGTTCGTAGGTAGACGAGAAGGTCGCCATACCAAGGATCATCGAAAGCGATGTAAAAGAGATGTTCGTCAGGAAAGTCGGTGTTGACGGGGGCACTGGTGGTGTCGGAGGGGAGGGTCGTGACAAGTTCGGCGAGAACGAGGGCCTTCTTACTCTTAGGTGTTGAGAACTCGAGATCGTATTCCTGGAGGATAACGATCCATCGAGCGAATTTTTCATTAACTTGTCGACGGTTGAGCAAATATTGCATAGGGTTGGAATCTGCGACGACCGTCGTGGTGCGAAGCAGAATGTAATGGTGCAGTTTCTGGACTGCGAGGAAAACTGCAAGAGAAAGTTTCTCTTCGTGTTTGTACTTCAAGGGTGGTCCCGAGAGGTTCTTACTAACGTAGTAAATGACATTTTCACGATTGTCATCTCTGAGCTGGATGAGGACGCCGGTTACTAATACAGCTGATGCTGATACGTAGAGGATGTAGTCGCGATTATAGTCAGGTGCACTAATCAAAGGTGCATTTGAAAGTGCTGCTTTAAGATCGTCAAACGACTGTTGGGCATAGTCGTCCCAGTGAAAAGGGATGTCGTGACGTAGTAAGCGAAGGAAACCATGTGCGCGTATGGCGTAATATGGGACAAAGCATCGAAGAAAGTTAGCTTTGCCCTAAAGACTCTGAAGTTGCCATGAATTCCGAGGAGGTGGAATTTCGGTGATAGCTTTGACCTTGAGGGGGTCGACGGTAATACCGCTTTGCGAAATGATAAAATCGAGGAGTCGCCCAGCGGTGACGCAAAACACGCACTTGAGAGGGTTCAAACAGATGTTGTACTAGCGACACCATTGAAAGATGATTCGTAAATCATCGAGATGTTGGGTGTGTTTCTTGGAGCAAGCGGTCAGGTCGTCCAAGTATGCAAGGATGATTTTAGCCAGATCGTGAAAGATGTATGTCATGGCCTGCTGGAAGGTTGCGCCAGTGTTTTTTAAGCCGAAGGGCATGACACGATATGCAAAGCTACCCCATGGGGTAATAAATGCAGTTTTATACTGATCAGCTGGGTGGATTTGGATTTGGTTATAGCCCGAGAATCCGTCCATGAAGGAGACAGCCTCATGGCCAGCGCAGTCGTCGATAATTTGATCGATGAATGGCGTTGGAAAGTTGTCTTTTGGACATGCGTTATTGAGATCGTGAAAGTCTGTGCAAACGCGGATAGTGCCCTATTTTTTATCGATGGGTACAGGGTTGGAAACCCATGAAGTGTAAGCGATGGGGTAGAAAAACGCGGTCGTACGTAATTTGTCGATTTCGGCTTTGATAGCCGCGGCCTTGGATGGGTGTAGCGGTCGTTGTTTCTGGCGAACTGGTGTGATGTCATGCCAGGTGTCGATGCGATGTTAGACAATGGATGGGTCGAGGCCAGGCATCTTCGTGTATGACCAAGCAAAAATATCCCTGTATTCCTAGAAGAGGGCTTTATATGCGGTGATTTCCTGAGGAGTGCAAGCAGCTCCAATGATGATTTCTTCGACGATGCCATTTTTAATCGAAATGTCGATTTTGATAGTGGGGGAAATGTTGGCCATATTACCTTCTTCAAAAGCGTCAGGGGCAGGAATGGGATTGTTGAACCAATCGATAGGCCTGGATGGGATAAAATCTTTGGTTTCGACTGCGTAAATGGGGTTTTGATTAGGAGGCATGAGGGCTTCCTCTGGTAGGAAGAGTGCATGATGATGTAGTGCATCCCAGGGAGAATCTGGGCATTGTAGCTCTTCCAGGATTTCCTTGTCGCATTGGAAACGACGGGAATATAATGGATCATGAGGAGTGATCTCAGTGACAGTGTGATTGCCCCCTACGGAAGAAACAGAGGGGGTAATGCTAGGAGATGGTGAGGGTTCACTCGACATAAACCATATGTTGAAGTACTAAGGGGTACCCATGGTGGTTGGATGGAGAGTCTCCGTAGAGGAATGAACAGGAGAGTTGGGGGGATTGCGGGGTAAATCCTCAAAGATGTCATTTAAGAACCATGGAGGCATTGGGAGTGCTTCAGGTTCAGGAGAAATGACATGAAAACCTGTTACTGACAAGGGAAGGTCATTGGTCGTCTCTGCGGGTTGACGAAGCAGGGCCAATTGACGTTGCCTGTATGCAAGGATCATCGGACACTGGTATGTAAAGTGAGTCAATGAATCGCAGAGAGAGCAAGGGCATCTCATACATTCATTGACTGTAGTGGTGACATAGCGAATGTCAGTGATGTTTGATGAGGACGTAGCAGGGCGTGGGTTGTTCTGGAAATTCTGGTGTATGGCCACTAATGTCTGTCGAAAGCGTGGCAGTGCTGGGCAATGATGGGTGTAATGGCCATATTCTGAACATATAGCACACGCAAATTTGGTCCTCAACCCTTTACTACTGGAAGGTTGGGTGGTAGTAGTGGGACTAGCAGTAGTGACGGGTGTTGTGGGAGTTGGATTGGGGGGAATCAAATTCCGTAATTCAGGTAGGGATGGGAAATTGTTGGTTTGGTGACCCTCTTTCTCACATAATGCGCAAGGTGGTGGGATGCGTGGAGGAAGTGGAGTTGAGGGCTCCTTCTTCTTTCTCCTGCCCCCAGTTGTAGCAAGGGGGGTAGGGAGTATGGGGGTAGTGGGGGTGAGGACGGGAATTGTCATGGGGAGGCCTTTTTGTGGGGGAAGGGATGGGCAAGGGACCATCTCAGGTGGATGTAAATACCACACTGGGATTGCTAACACCATATTGGGTAGTGTGGGCGTTGCGGCTACCTGAAAAGCTTCAATACCGGGGGGAGGGTAAAAGAAGGGAATTTGGGTGAGGGGTGGGGGGAGTGTCTCCCAAACGGGATTATTCCCTTGAGGGGATGTGGATTCATGGACCGTTGAGGTCGACGAGTGCACAGGAGGCTTCGACTGGAGTGGTTCTGCGACTACTGAGACGTCAGGAATGATTGAAGCCTCCTGAGGAGGATTAGCATCCTCTGTGTGAGTCTCGTTCGATGAGACGACACATACTTGATTAGGGGGAAGGATTGGTGGTGCTCCATGGTATGTCCCTAATAAGGATGGATCTTTGAAAATCCCAGGACCTATCTCTACGAGTGGGTATGCGTCTTTGTTGGTGTGGATGAGAGGAAGAATGTTATCGAGATTGGCAGATGGATTTGGCTCATAATGTGAGACTTGGTCGATGGTTACAATCTTTCCGTTATGGGGGAACATGATTGTCCGAAAGACGGAAGATGCCACTGCCTTC
>JASDQU010817998.1:0-24139 GCA_032191745.1 Picea mariana
ACATCATCTTTAATTGAGCACCAACTCAATGTGAGGCTGCTACCTATGTTTTACAGGCTGCAACTTGTTTGAGAGCACTAACTCTCTGGTTTCTCTAGCACCCACTAGAAGGAAGCACCAACTCCCTGATTTCTCTAGCACCCACTAGAAGGAAGCACCAACTCCCTATATGTTCCAGCACCAACTGGATGGAAGCACTAACTTCCAGTTACACAGGCTCCAACCTGTATAACAGAGAACACTTGTTCTCCCTTGCACCACCCTACCACCCTGGTTTCTCTGGCTGCAACCAAATGGAAGCTACAACTTCCTATGTTCAAGCTCCCACTTGAACCTCTGAGGACAACAGTCCTCTTGAGCACCTCCCAACCTCCCCAAAACATAAATGAACATATAAAAATTCAACTACACAGATACATCAATTCGTACCAATATTTCTTTGTTCTATACATTTGGTCATCTTCTGACAGTTCTACAATTCATTTCTTCCTCTGTCTGTTCAGCAGGTTTGCTCTGCATCAACTTCTTATATCATTCTGTTCAGCTTCAAGTTTTCTGTTATTCTACTTTGCGTTTCATATCACACTGTTCATCTTCTCCATCTCACCCTGCACATTCTACAATTTTTCTTTTCTCATAGTTTCATTCATTTTTCATATAGAACAACGAACCATACACAGTCTGTCTCATTTTCTTATATACACACATCAACGATGGTTCCACTTCGCATTCTCTTAGCTAAATGAAAGACAACTGTCCAAGCAACTAAAATGCCAACTGATTGGCGATCATGAGTCCGTTTCACTAACAGACTTGTAACTGAAGAGTTAACTGTGAGAGAGTATAGTAACCCTTCGATCATATTCCCATTTATCTGTGCCATTGGATTAACTTTATTGTCATTGCCTATAAATCAGGTTTCGGCATTTCGGCAATACTGTGCTGAGTGTCTCGACACTTCATTTTGCAATCTTCGAAGTCCCGATACAGGACTTTTCTGCACTAGCTCCTTCCTCCATCTCTCGCTGATGTGACCAAGGGTTGTGACCACAGCCTTATTCAACAACTGCATTTGGTAATTTTGCGTTTCAGTACATCGGCATTTCGGGACTCCTGATGTTGAGAGTCTCTGACTTCTCCATCTCTCGGTAACCAAATTCTCGATCTCCAATACATCGAAGAGGGAGTCGGATCAATGATCCACGATCTCTTCAAACCAACGGCTCAGATCAATTCGTGATTTCGCATATCACGAATTCGACATTCCTGTGGTGAATGTGTTCTTGTCACTTCAAAGTCTCGATCTGCGAAACTTCGAAATGGAGTCGGATCAACGGTCTTGATCAACACTTGATCTGACAGTTCAGATCATTTTGCGATTTTGTATATCATGATTTCACGATTCTTGATGTTAATATTCTTTGACCTCTCCAACACTCGATCCTCAAAACCCCGAAAGGGACTTGGATCAATGGTCCAGATTCTATCTTGATTCAATGGATGCTATTGAATCACAATTTTGCATATCGTGAAATCGACATTCTTGTTGCATTGTTTACTTGCCACTCTAAGTTGTGATCCCCAAAACTCCGATATGGAGTTAGATCAATGGTCTAGATCTGAGCTTGATTCTACGGCTGTGATTGAATTGCAATTTCGCATATCACAAAATTGGCATTCTGTTGGCAGCCAATTCACATTTTTCTACTGTCTTATAAGCTGCCTACACCAGTGTTTTGCAAACCTTTATGTTTAATTTTTCGTCGCAATTCTCAAATAAAACAACACTTTTATTCTTTGCATTGTTTACACACTTACCTTTATTCTTGTTTTCACGACTGCAAGCGTGAAAACTTGGTTTTTGAAGTCGCATTAAAATCTTCACTGAATTGTCGTTATCATTATTGTCGATATGCCCATTGTGTTTACATTTTACTTATCATTATGCAGTTGAAAAAACCTTTTGATCTGTACTGATTTGACATTCTTTGATTGATTATGTAATTTCGTTTCATGAGTGATTGAGGTTGTGATGCATTGACGATTGGATTTACATGTTATTTGATCAATTCACTTGGCAAATCAGATTCATAAAAGCACATAGGTGTTATGGTTAAACCCTTGATATATATCCTTTAATATGACACCTAGTTCGTGTTATCAAAACCTTTGGCATTAACTTGGTATTGGTTTCGATTTGTGTGTTTGGTTTTAAAACTATGGCATAACTTTTGATTGCGCGAATGTTTAAACCACTTACCATTGATTTCATTGGTTGATTGATTGGCATAATCGTTAACCTATACAATAATGGGTTGAGCAACTATTTGCGTCGGCGGTTGTACTGTAGATATGACTCTCGTGCATGTATGAACCAGCTCCACCACCTTTGCACGATATGTCATTAATGTTTACCCCTATCCCTGTTTCACCTCTGCTAGCATTGGGTAAACCTTTGAGCGTTCTTCCCCTACGTAGGCTGCGTTCAAACCCTTGTTCATTCACATCACTTACCGTGTGATCTTCTCCATGGCACCGGTGGTGCGAATTGAGCCAAACAGTAGTCAAGCCTTGCTACTGTTCGATAATGCCCAGAAATATTTACAAGATAATGGTTGGCTCACGTTTGTGCAGAGGTTCGAGGGTTTCAATTTGTTTGTTGTGCAACAATTCTCCCTTACCTTTGATGGATGTAGGGCCAAAATAGGTGACATTCAGCTTGAAATCAGTGAGGAGTTCATTAGATCTGCCACAGGATTAGCAACCACGGGCAGCGATGGTTTAAAAACTCTAAAGTAGATGAGGTGCCATGGCCATTACTGTTCGTCTCACGAAAGGTCACATCCTGTGATAGAGGTATGCCTATTTCCACACTTAAGCCTAGGTGGCATGATCTTTTGATAGTGGTTAAACAATTTGTGACCTGTGAGGGTCGGTATGGATTGGTTTTTCTTTATCACCTTTGACTGTTAATGAATTTCATGGGTTATCCATTGAACATGCCATTTTATTTCCAGCGTAGTCTTTATAAAATGGCTAAGAGGTTTAAATGAGAGAAGGCTGATAGTAGCTTGTTTCACCATGGCCTGATCAGACTCATCGTCGTTCATCATTTAAACCTCCATGGCGATAGTTGGCAAGCTTTTCTCTCTCGAAATGGTTTTTTTGATTCAGAGTTTGTCCAAATCGATAAGTCTGTGGTCAGTGAGACTAAGGTCGGGCCACCTGTGCCCTTTCATGCCCTTCTACCTTCTCCCAAACCCTCGGTCAGCCCTGATATCGACCTACCCGACGTTATAACAGACAAGGTTGAGGCTGTAAAAAATCCTGTGAGCAAGAAGGTCAAGGGTAACCCTACTGTCGACGGCAAAGGTAAAAAGAATGCTTGACTTATATCGAGACTTGCCCGGAATAAATCTAAACCTAGTGTTGATCAAAAGCCCATAGTCCTCAGTGAAGACTCAGACTCTGATATCGAGTGCTTCCTGGCTAGTGAGTACCCTTATTCCCAAGGTCTGTGCTCTGAGCCACCCTATGGTTTCGTTTCTAATTTTCCCCCGTTCTTAAAGAACAATCCTAGTTACCTAGGGATCAAGCTATCTAATGAAGCCCTCGGTGATTTAACCAAACCCTCACCTGCAATTTCGAGGCTTGGGCAGTCATCGTTCGACCAATGTAATGTGTGGTTGGAACGCTACTATATCGACGTTCCGTTATTACAGTCCAAAATTAAATCGTTGGAAAACTAGGTTACAGTGTTGACAAGCCAAAGGGACAAGCTTCAAGTTAATGACAAGAAGAAGAAAACCACTGGTTCCATCGTTTTTAAGAATGTCGAATCGGCTACAGCCTTCGTTAATTCCAAATTTTCATAACCAAGTTGTTCGCTGATTATCCGGGTATGAATTTTGATATCAATTTCGTTTGATCAATTGCTAGGATTAATATAATGGATTGAGTTTGGTTTTCAATTAGCTCTGACCATTGTTCGAAATGACTCTGTCATAGCCATATAAAAAACGGTTATGTTGTGGATCCTATACATTGTTTTTGTTTTGCTAAAAATAAATGAAGTTATGATTTGGTTAAACGATTTGGTCGTGCCCAGTTTAGCAATTGATTGGTTTTCACTAAGTTTGATTCGTTTTGAATAATTCTGTTGATTTGAGTTAAGGAAATCAATGGTTTTTTCTTTCGCTTGGATTTTTGTTTGTGTCTGACCTAAACAAGAGGTTTTTATGCTAAAATTAGAGCACAACTATGTTTTGATTTGATATAATTTCGTTGTGGTTGGATCACAGCGACCCTGATTTAGTTTTTATGATTTGATTTTTGAAACGATTTCATAGGATTGAATTGGCTTGATAATTACGATGTAGTCTATTAAAATTGGAAAAACGACTCTGTTTTGTCAACATTCTCGTTCGAATTTGGATTATATCTGACCTGTGCAAAAGATCTCTTCGCCGAAATCATGGAACTGTGTTGATTCATAACGACTATGTTAAACTCAAACGGTTTGATTCACTCTTGTTTTGATTGGATTGCTGCATATCTTGAGTTAGCACGATTGCCTGTTTTGAGTTGGATTCGTATCAAAAATAGATTTGATGCTGCTCTGTTGATTTTAATTTTCAAAACAAGTTTGTTAAACTCAGATCGACATATTTTATCTCTGTTGGATTCATGTAAGAAAATTCGGCTAATAGTTCGTTATTGAAATTAATACAAGTGATGATTTCGACTCTGTGTGCTCCAATTGGCGATAACAAACATTTGAACGAATCCCACAGATTCTGTTATCAACCGATTAATTTCATTATAATGTCGTTTGTGATAATTTACATACCAGTTTTGATTTGATGGATCATTTGTTTATGTTTAATATAGCACTATCAATTTGAGAAAACGATCTTGTTGATTTGGTTTGGATTCAAAGTGATCTTGTGGATATCTGAAGCTATTGTTGGTTTTGATTCCAATTGGTTATGAAAACGATTTCATTACTATTCGGTTATCCAATACGATTTTGTATACCCGAATTGGTGGTAACGAATTAAACAGAGCATATCCATCTCTGTTATCATTTGATTTAGTTTGATCAGTTTTCATACAAGTGTCATTTTGAATGATACTTTTAGCAATCAAATGTTGGTTTGATAGTTTGAATTTAATTCTTTAGGTTCGGATTAGATTTTAAAATGATTCTGTGTTTGATTTAGACCAGCTACATAATCGTAAGATTCTGTAGCTAGTCTTAGAAATTAGATTTTTGTTAATTTTATTAATAAAATATCCCCTAATATTGTCTATTTTTGTCCTTGTTCAGCTACATACGAATTGCAATGGTCAATTTGGGCATGTTGTGGCAGTCTAGGAGATATTTGTGTGATATAGTTTTATTTTTAAGTTGTTAGTTTGAGTTAGATATAGAAACTTGGGATATTTTCCCAGATTTGTGTAAACAATTTTGATAACTTCCACAGGGATGTTTTACCCTGTGGATGTCTTTAAATACTTATTATTTTTTGTAATAAGGAGCATCCTCACTTGTGGGAGAACCAGGCTATAGATTTATGATACAAACTGAAACGAGAGTTGATGTCTTGTAACAACTTTCGCTTTCAATATATAAAACTTTTGTTTCAAGTTTATGCATATCAGTTTGCATTTGATTATGACTACTTTAGCTATCATAATCTATTGCAGGATGATGTGATTTGATTAAAGTGTTTTCCATATCTGATTTCTTTCATTTTTTTTAAAAGTGCAACAATTACTTTGTTTCAGTTAATGAATCACAGATTTCTCTTCTTCATTAATTGAATCATTTTGTATAGATCTTTGCATACAGATTTATCTAGCTGTGAAGATTTATAAATCATAAGGTTGCTATAAATTTTTTATGTCTTGTTTGTCCTGTAATTATATTTGAAGAACACAACTGCTTCTAGTTTACGAGAAGCTCGTGGATAATTCGGTGCGGGTTTCCTCCCTCCGATCAGCTAAGACAATCATCATACAGGACAAACCTGGAGCGTTTCTTCAGGTTAGTTTGTTATTTAGTTAATTTGTTAGTATAATTTAAGTAAGTTTAGTTAGATATATGTGTAGTTTAGATTTGTAGTTAGAGTTAGTATATTAGTTGTTTAGTTTAGTTAGTTTTTAGTTTATTTCTTTTTCATAAAATTATAAAAATAAAAAGCAATAGCTCTCACTGTCTTAGGACATAATATTAATGAGTTTTTCAGGTTTCCATTCAAATCTGTAAATTGTAAATATTGTACATTTGTGAATAAGATTTATTTTTGTTAGTATTTAGATATTTAATTTCTTAGAGTTAGCATAGTATTAGATAGTAGATTGTATATATAATAGTTAGATTTGTTTAGTTTGTTTTAATAGTTATTTTTAGTTAGATTAGTTTATTAGTTTGTTTTAATAGTTATTTTTAGTTAGATTAGTTAATTTAGAGTAGTTTTATTTTGTTTCCTTATGAATTATATCGGCTAACGGAGCTGCTAAACTCGTCAGGGTGGTTTATCCCAAATGGCTTGGGTTATTTAGACAACCCCGGACTAGATCCACTCTCCCAGTTGACGGACGGTCAATTTCGCCCATCAACAAATGGCGCTAGAAGGAGGGCCTGAAATTAATTAATGGCATGAGGCAGTTGCAAGACTCCTCCACCACCTAATTGCTCACCTATAGTGACTAGAAGCCATTCGAACGATAATATTCCCCCTCAAACAACAACCACTTCAACCGATGATCCACGGATCACAGTTGAGCCAGTAACCCCTAATCCTATAGGTGGTGACATACAAGAGATTGTTCGTCAATATCTTATAAGAACTCATAGTGCCTTAGCTCATTTGAGGCAACCAAACCGTCCGTTGGACCAACCTTTGGATTTCTCTGATATCAGAGAACAATTAGGAGGCACTAATCTCACTGTGAATCCTACAAATCCAAACCTAAATCCTGCTGTAAGAGAATCTGGGATACCTCCTTCACCACCTCCATAATCTCCTTTCTCTTCTAGAGGAGATTCCTCTGACGAAGGAAATTCCCCTTCTTAGCCTTCCACACCCACTACACCAATGGCAAACCAGAACAACCCTGCTAGACCTTGGCTTGACCAGGATGCCGTAGCTGTACCTGGAGCTCAACATCCTTTACCTAAACATCCGGAGAAAAGGCTCCCCAAGTTTGACCCTGACTCAAAATAGATCGCTGAAGATCACATTAAAAAGTTTATTTTAGCCATAAGACTCCGCAATGTCGAACATGAAGACGTAGTCTGTAGGTTGTTCCGCTATACTTTTGAGGGCAATGCATCTACATGGTACTTTTCCCAACAACCCCATACCATCATGTCTTGGGAAAAGTTTGAGTCATGCTTTTTGGAAAAGTTTGGAGACGGTAAGCCTCTGGAAGTCCTAGCCATGGACCTTTCTAGCTTAAGAATGAACCCAAAAGAAAAAGTTAAAGACTTTAATCAAAGATTCTTAACACTTAAAAACCGAATCTCTATGGATTCCATGCCTACTGAGAGTCTTATAATAGCATACTACACTAAATCTTTGCATTAAAGTATAGCTATTTGGGTTAAACGATATAAGAAATCCACGTTGTTAGAAGCCTTTGAGGAGGCCAGCCAGATTGAAAAAGATATTCTTAGTCTTAAAGAATCTACTAGCAACGAAACAGAGACTAGTTCTTTTTCCAAAAAGAAGATCGAAATCCTCCCCAGACCTACTCAAAGTAAAACACAACCTGAAAGCTATGATTTAGAAAACTTAACTAAAGTTGTTCAAAAACTGTCAAATCAAGTTATAGACCTAAAAAGGACGATCGAAGAAGCTTCTTCGAGCAAAGGACCTTACAAGCCCCCATTCCAAAAGACTTTTCCTACCAACCAACCTAATCCAACCACCGAAGGCCTTAATCTAGAAAGTCTGCAATGCGCCCTTCAAACAATTCTAGAAGCCCAAGATAACTTGATGCCTCCTGAGATTCCTAAGGAGGTAGTTGAACAAGAGACAATTCAAGAAGAGGAGTCTTCTCCAAACATTTTTGGACACTTCTCGGATAGCATCTTTCAAGCTAACTTCGAGACAGTACATCCCTATAATACCAAGAGTAAGACAACAAACAAACCTTCTTCCGAAAACACTACAACTTCGCCTCCAAAGCAATCTAAACCAGCTGAGACTAAATAAAGTAATGTGAACCCCAACTTAGATTATGATGTAGTTGAAGATCTTAAAAAGTTGAGAGCTAACATTTCTGTTTATGAGTTATTGAAGTTTCCATTCCTGCTACAAAAAATGTTACAAAATATCTCAGAGAATGGCAAAAATGGTAATTCAAGTGGTAACAAGGTTGTGCAGAACAAAGTTCCTCAGAAGACTTCCACCAAAAAAATCCTGATCCTCAAGATAAAGGAAGCCTTCTCGTAAGTAATGTAAATAATGTAAATAATGTAGATAAAGTAGCTTTAGAAACTACGAGTAAAAAGCCACAAACTACCACCCTTAGCACTCACAAAAATGTACCTCCATTTTTGTTAACTTTCGAAATCTTTAATAGAAACGTGCACAATTGTATGGTAGACTTAGGAGCATCATCCAATGTGATGCCATGGTCTGTTTGCTAGAATATTAACACTGAAGTTGAACCCTCCACCTTAAAAATCATACAACTTGATCAGACCAATGTTAAAGTTATAGGCGAACTAAAGAATGTGATTATAAGATTATCGTCTAACCCCAAGGTTCATCAAGTCATTGATATTATTGTTGTGGATATTCCAGAAGTGTATGGTCTGTTTTTAAGCAAGGACTGGTCGGAGTAGCTACACAGTTATTTTGCAATAGATTGGTCTCATCTATGGCTTCCAGAGAATGGCAAGCCCAACAAGATCAAGGTAAATCGTGAACGCTACCTTAAGTTCACGGTCACAGATTTGAACGATCCCAACGAACCATTTACACCTTCTGCTGATTCACCCGAAGTACAAGGGATGGACACCTTTTTCAGCAATTTCATGGCCGAGGCTTTAGCTATCACCAATCCAGAATAGTAGTCGGAGATTGTAGCATATATGCAGCCAAAAGCTTCTATGCAATGGTCTCATTTACCCGATGGAAATCAAATTTGGTCTCTTTATTTCGATGGGTCAAAGTCCAAAGAAGGAGATGGTGTAGGCTGCGTCATTATCGATCCGACAGGTAACAAAACATTGATTGCATGTAGGTTAGAATTTGAATGTACTAACAATATTGTAGAATATGAAGCTTTACTGCAAGGTCTTAGAAAAGCTTTAGATATGAACATTCAAAATTTGACCGTCTTTGGCGACTCTGAAATAGTGGTTAGACAGGTAAGAGATTCTATCCACTGTCTGTCTCCGCATCTTAAAAGCTACCAATGTGAGGTATGGAATTTAATGAATAAATTTTCTGCTTTCAATATAAATTCTATTCCTAGATTGAATAACTCTGAAGCAGATTTATTAGCTAATGTAGCTTCTAAACTCTTTCCTGCAGAAGGCTTGTCCCCAGATGCATTCTCCGTTGAACTGTTGTTCCGGCCATCAGTGCCCGACAACATCACGAACTGGAGAGTCTTTGACGATGATCAGTAGATTATTAACTTTCTGCACATGGAAGAAACTTTTTAAGGTGCGGTGATAGACGAACACACACACGATGAAAATTTGTGCGAGTTCACGGTAATACCAGATCCGAGAACTCCTGAATCTTCATCGGACATGTTAAACTCGATCCCTAAATCTGTAGTTAGATTAGAGAAATTTTACGATTTTCAAGATAAATTCAAAAAATCGATCAACTGTAAAACCAATAGTTCCTCGTTATCCTATGAAAAAGTAAACTTAGGAACTAATGAAAATCCTCAGTGCATTAATCTAGGGTTGGGATGTTCTGAACAAGAAAATGTTGCCTTTATTAAATTGTTCAAAGAATTTAAATATGTCTTTGCATGGACGTATGATGACCTTAAAACTTTTGACCCTAACATCATATAGCATGTCATTCCTATGAAGCCCCAAACCTTACCCTTTCAACAAAAATTGAGAAAAATGCACCCTAAGCTCGAATCGACCGTTCAAAAAGAATTGAATAAACTCCTAAATGCTAAGATAATTTTTCCTGTTAGGAACACTCAATGGGTTTCTAACCTTGTCCCAGTTCGGAATAAAAGTGGGGAAATCCGACTCTGCGTCGATTTCTGAAACCTTAATAGAGCGTCTGATAAAGACAACTATCCTGTCCCACCCATGGAACAGATCCTTCAACATGTATCTAGTTCTGAGAGGCTATCCTTGCTAGATGGTTTCTCAGGGTACAACCAAGTCCTGATGTCTCCTCCAGACCAACTTAAAACTACCTTCCGTACCCCATGGGGCACTTATGCTTATCGAAAAATGCCCTTTGGATTGATTAATGTTGGTGCCACTTTTCAGAGAGAAATGGACACCGCTTTCCGAAACTTAATCAATCAGTCCGTCATAGTTTACTTAGATGATGTTACCGTTTTCTCTAAAAACAAAACTGATCATCTAGCTCACTTACAAGCCGTTCTACAGTGATGTCGTAAATACGACATCTCTTTGAATCCTAAAAAATCCATCTTTGCAGTAGAACAGGGTAAACACTTGGGATTTATTGTGTCAAGTGAAGGAATGATTATCGACCCTGAAAGGACTCAATTCATCGCGAAACTTCCCCCTCCTACATCCAAAAAATCTATGCAGTCTTTCTTAGGCCAGATTAACTTTGTGAGAAGATTTGTCCCCAGTTTCTTCGAGATGGTCAGACCTTTGCAGAACCTAATTAAGAAAGACACCCAATATCACTGGGGACCCCTAGAAAATCAAGCTTTTAATGCAATAAATAAGGTCATAATAGACACTCTGTCTCTCATGAGCCCCGATTTTTCTCAAGACTTTACACTCTACACTTTTGCTTCTGACCGTTCCTATGCCGCCGTCCTAACCCAAAAGAATGCCAAGAACAATGAAGTACCCATTGCCTTTATGAGCTCTGCTTTCAAAGGCGTTGAACTTAATTAACCAGCGATAGATCGGCAAGCCTATGTTGTTTTCAAAGCAGTCAAGCACTTCCGGTCCTATCTTTTGAAGTCAAGGACAAAAGTCATTGTCCCCTACCCAGCCGTCAGAAACCTGTTAGTGCAGAAGGAACTAGGTGAAAAGAGGGCTAACTGGGTCACCTCCTTGTAGGAGTATGACTTAGAAATCACCCCAGCTCAGATAGTGAGAGGCCAAGGGTTATGCNCTATTGCGCACAAAACTCTGTCAGTCCTTGGTATGACGATATAAGATTCTGTCTTGAACATGAGTCAACCCCCCGTCACCTGGATCCCGCTAAAAGAAGAGCATTGAGATTAAAGTCTACCTCCTTTCATCTGGTTAATGGTATCCTGTTTCATCAAAGTTTTGACGACGTACTGATGCGCTGTCTTGAAAAAGACGAAGCAGAAAAGGCTTTCTAGAGTTGCATGCAGGAGAAGATGGTGTTCATTTTGGTGGTGACACCACTGCCCATAAGGTTTTAAGAGTCGGTTATTACTGGCCCACGCTTTTTAGAGACGCCCATGGCTTGTGTCGTAAATGTACCATTTGTCAAAAAGCATAAGGGCGGTTACAAAAACTAGCCTTTCCTTTGCAGCCTGTTTCAGTAGATTCTCCTTTTTAGCAGTGGGGCCTTGATATCATAGGTCTAATCAACCCCCCATCCTCACAACAACACAAGTTTATTGTGTCAACCACAGATTACTTTACCCGATGGTCTGAAGTTGCTGCGTTAAGAACCCTCAACACCAGTCAGGTAATTGCCTTTCTAAATTCGAATATTATCACTCGTTTTGGTATCCCTGACTGTTTAGTATTCGATAACACTTCTTACTTTTCCTCTCTTGAGATGAGCGAGTTCGCTTTGGAAAAAGGAATCAAACTAAAATATTCCGCTAGCTATTACCCCCAGGGCAATGGATTGGCAGAATCAACAAATAAAAACTTGATTAAAATCATCAAGAGAATGGTGGTTGAAAATCACAAAAATTGGCACAATGCACTGTTAAACGCGCTGTGGGCTGATAGGGTAACCCCAAAAGCTGCTGTAGGTAACTCCCCCTTTTTTCTCGTTTATGTCAGAGAAGCAATTCTGCCACCTCACATTCTTCTTCCTTCACTTCAGTTATCATAGAAAATTCAAGAAGAAGATTGTCCCCCTTTGGAAAATTGAATTAACGCTTTGATGAAGCTAGAATAGGTAAGAACCCAAGATAAACGTAAGTTAGATCAGCATCAACTATTGGTTAAAAGATGGTTCGATTCTAATTCTTCTTCTGATAGGAGTTTCGAAGTAGGTGACCTCGTTTTGAAATGGGACAAACCGCATGAGGGAAAGGGAGAGCACACGAAATTTCAAAACTTATGGCTTGGACCGTTTTTAATTGCTGAAAAGTTAGGTCCCGGCTCTTTTCGATTGCAAAATCTAGAAGGACAGCCTAACACCTATCCGGTGAATGGCCAAGCCCTGAAAAGATACTTTGCTTGACAACAACCCTTGTATACTATGTACATATTTTGCTTTTGTTTTTTTTTCGTTTGCTTTTTTTTTTTGATTTCCCCTTTGAGTTCATCAGTTTGTGTTTTTGGAAATACACATACCTGTATACTGAGCTATTCAGATAAAGAAAACATAAAATTCCTTCACTGAAATAACTGCTAAGAAAATTGTATAAACATCAATTGTATATTTTTGAAATTTATATCTGTGTTGGCAAAAAGTCTGTTGTTTGAAAGAAATTGACTAATTTCGATCTCTGAGTAAAGCCTGTCATGATCATCTATTATTTTTTATGCTGTCCCTTTTCTTTAAGGGAATGACTCAGAATATGTCTCCCTGCCTTAGGAAGTTGGTTTTGTAAATGAACCATCTCTGGATCTTAATAAAGGACAGTTCTAAAAAATTCTGATGAGGTCTGAAAAAATATGTTAAAATATCATGATTTTCAGCGTCACCCTGCTCAACTATATGTCTTTGAAGAAGAAAAAAACAAAATAAATTATTAATAGAGCTGTGGGAAGTGCTTGTAAACCTGCTGGGATGCTGAACAGGTCTGCTGGCAGCGGGTAAATGCATGCATGATGCCAATACAACTTCGTCAGGGTATTGAACAGGCCCGCTGGCAGTGAAGCAATGTCAGGTATATGAAAATTTGCAAATAAGAAACCTCTTAATGTCCTTTATTCTGATCTAGAACTTCTTGGCAGGATACAGATGTTAGAGTGGGTTAAATGGCAACCCTGTCGAGGCTATGGACGCCTGCTGGCAGCAGTGGCTCTGTCAACAGTATTGAAGATTTTATATTTAATATCGTGACTCGCTGGTCTTAAGACTGTTATCAGTTTTCATCTTTTAAAACACTGCTGGAATAGTTGGTTAATGATGATGTTTATACGATTTTCTGGTTGATTTTTGAGTTGGAATTATCTTCGTTATCCTAATCTGAATTTATTCTTTTGAAAAAGATAACTGCTTCTACCAGTGTGTCTCCATTGTTGGCAGCTAATTCACATTTTTCTACTGTCTTATAAGCTGCCTACACCAGTGTTTTGCAAACCTTGATTTTTAATTTTTCGTCGCAATTCTCAAATAAAATGACACTTTTATTCTTTGCGCTATTTACACACTTACCTTTATTCTTGTTTTCACGACTGCAAGCGTGAAAACTTGGTTTTCGAAGTCACATTAAAATCTTCACTGAATTGTCGTTATCATTCTTGTCGATATGCCCATTGCGTTTACATTTTACTTATCATTATGCAGTTGGCAAAACCTTTTGATCTGTACTCATTTGACATTCTTTGATTGATTATGTAATTTCGTTTCATGAGTGATTAAGGTTGTGATGCATTGACGATTGGATTTACATGTTATTTGATCAATTCATTTGGCACATTAGCTTCATAAAAGCAAATAGGTGTTATGGTTAAACCCTTGATATATATCATTTAATATGACACCTAGTTCGTGTTATCAAAACCTTTGGCATTAACTTGGTATTGGTTTCGATTTGTGTGTTTGGTTTTAAAACTATGGCATAACTTTTGATCGCGCGAATGTTTAAACCACTTACCATTGATTTCATTGGTTGATTGATTGGAATAATCGTTAACCTATACAATAATGGGTTGAAAAACTATTTGCGCCGGCGGTTGTACTGTAGATATGACTCTCGTGCATGTATGAACCAGCTCCACCACCTTCGCACGATATGTCATTAATGTTTACCCCTATCCCTGTTTCACCTCTGCTAGCATCGGGTAAACCTTTGAGTGTTCTTCCCCTATGTAGGCTGCGTTCAAACCCTGGCTCATTCACATCACTTACCGTGTGCTCTTCTCCATGGCACCGATGGTGCGAATTGATCCGAATAGTAGTCAAGCCCTGCTACTGTTCGATAATGCCCAGAAATATTTACAAGATAATGGTTGGCTCACGTTTGTGAAGAGGTTCGAGTGTTTCAATTTGTTTGTTGCGCAACAATTTTCCCTTACCTTTGATGGATGTAGGGCCAAAATAGGTGACATTCAGCTTGAAATCAGTGAGGAGTTCATTAGCTTTGCCACAGGATTAGCAACCACGGGCTAGCGATGGTTTAAAAACTGTAAAGTATATGAGGTGCCATGGCCATTACTGTTCGTCTCACGAAAGGTCACATCCTGTGACAGAGGTATGCTTATTTCCACGCTTAAGCCTAGGTGGAATGATCTTTTGATAGTGGTTAAACAATTTGTGACCTGTGAGGGTCGGTATGGATTGGTTTTTCTTTATCACCTTCTACTGTTAATGAATTTCATGGGTTATCCATTGAACATGCCATTTTATTTACAGCGTAGTCTTTATAAAATGGCTAAGAGGTTTAAACGAGAGAAGGTCGATAGTAGCTTGTTTCACCATGGCCTGATCAGACTCATCGTCGTTCATCATTTAAACCTCCACGATGATAGTTGGAAAGCTTTTCTCTCTTGGAATTGTTTTGTTGATTCAGAGTCTGTCCAAATCGATAAGTCTGTGGTCAGTGAGACTAAGGTCGGGCCACCTGTGCCCTTTCATTCCATTCTACCTTCTCCCAATCCCTCGGTCAGCCCTGATATCGACCTACCCAATGTTATAACAGACAAGGTTGAGGCTATAAAAAATCCTGTGAGCAAGAAGGTCAAGGGTAACCCTACTATCGATGAAAAAGGTAAAAAGAATGCTCGATTTATATCGAGACTTGCCCGGAATAAATCTAAACCTAGTGTTGATCAAAATCCCATAGTCCTCAGTGAAGACTCAGACTCTGATATCAAGCGCTTCCTGGCTAGTGAGTACCCTTATTCCCAAGGTCTGTGCTCCGAGCCACCCTATGATTTCGTTTCTAATTTACCCCCGTGCTTAAAGAAAAATCCTAGTTACCTAGGGATCAAGCTACCTAATGAAGCCCTCGGTGATTTAACCAAACCCTCACCTGCAATTTCGAGGCCCGGGCAGTCGTCGTTCGACCAATGTAATGTGTGGTTGGAACACTTCTATACTGACGTTCCCTTATTATAGTCCAAAATAAAATCGTTGGAAAACTAGGTTATAGTGTTGAGAAGCCAAAGGGACAAGCTTCAAGTTAATGACAAGAAGCAGAAAACCACTGGTTCCATCGTTTTTAAGAATATCGAATCGTCTACAGCCTTCGTCAATTCCAAATTTTCATAACCAAGTTGTTCGCTGATTATCCAGGTATGAATTTCGATATCAATTTCGTTTTATCAATTGCTAGGATTAATATAATGGATTGAGTTTGGTTTTCAATTAGCTCTGTCCATTGTTCAAAATGACTCTGTCATAGCCATATAAAAAACGGTTATGTTGTGGATCCTGTACATTGTTTTCGTTTTGCTAAAAATAAATGAAGTTATGATTTGGTTAAACGATTTGGTCGTGCCTAGTTTAGCAATTGATTGGTTTTCACTAAGTTTGATTCGTTTTGAATAATTCTGTTGATTTGAGTTAACGAAATCAATGGTTTTTGCTTTCGCTTGGATTTTTGTTTGTATATGACCTTAACAGGAGGTTTTTATGCTAAAATTAGAGAATGACTATGTTTTGATTTGATATAATTTCGTTGTGGTTGGATCACAGTGACCCTGATTTAGTTTTTATGATTTGATTTTTGAAATGATTTCATAGGATTGAATTGGATTGACAATTACAATGTAGTCTATTAAAATTGGAAAAACGACTCTGTTTTGTCAACATTCTCGTTCGAATTTGGATTATATCTGACATGTGCAAAAGATCTCTTCACCGAAATCATGGAACTGTGTTGATTCATAACGACTATGTTAAACTCAAACTGTTCGATTCGCTCTTGTTTTGATTGGATTGCTGCGTATCTTGAGTTAGCACGATTGCCTGTTTTGAGTTGGATTCGTATCAAAAATAGATTTGATGCTGCTCTGTTGATTTTAATTTTCAAAACAAGTTTGTTAAAATCAGATCGACATACTTTATCTCTGTTGGATTCGTGTAAGAAAATTCGGCTAATAGTTCGTTTTTGAAATTAATACAAGTGATGATTTCAACTCTGTGTGCTCCAATTGGCGATAACAAACATTTGAATGAATCCCACAGATCCTGTTATCAACCGATTAATTTCATTATAATGTCGTTTGTGATAATTTACATACCAATTTTGATTTGATGGATCGTTTGTTTATGTTTAATATAGCGCTATCAATTTGAGAAAATGATCTTGTTGATTTGGTTTGGATTCGAAGTGATCTTGTGGATAGCTGAAGCTACTGTTGGTTTTGATTCCAATTGGTTATGAAAACGATTTCATTACCGTTTGGTTATCCAATACGATTTTGTATACCCAAATTGGTGGTAACAAATTAAACAGAACATATCCATCTCTGTTATCATTTGATTTAGTTTGATTAATTTGCATACAAGTGTCATTATGAATGATGCTTTTAGCAATCAAATGTTGGTTTGATAGTTTGAATTTAATTCTTTAAGTTCAGATTAGATTTTAAAACGATTCTGTGTTTGATTTAGACCAGCTACATAATCGTAAGATTCTGTAGCTAGTCTTAGAAATTAGATTTTTGTTAATTTTATTAATAAAATATCGGCTAATATTGTCTATTTTTGTCCTTGTTTAGGTACATACGAATTGCAATGGTCAATTTGGGCATGCTGTGGCAGTCTAGGAGATATTTGTGTGATATAGTTTTATTTTTAAGTTGTTAGTTTGAGTTAGAGATAGAAACTTGGGATATTTTCCCAAATTTGTGTAAACAGTTTTGATAACTTCCACAGGGATGTTTTATCTTGTGGTCTTTAAATACTTATTATTTTTTGTAATAAGGAGCATCCTCACTTGTGGGAGAACCAGGCTATGGATTTATGATACAAATTGAAATGAGAGTTGATGTCTTGTAACAGCTTTCACTTTCAATATATCAAACTTTTGTTTCAAGTTTATGCATATCAGTTTGCAGTTGATTATAGACTACTTTAGCTATCATAATCTATTGCAGGATGATGTGATTTGATTAAAGTGTTATCCATATCTGATTTCTTTCATTTTTTTTAAAAGTGCAACAATTACTTTGTTTCAGTTAATGAATCACAGATTTCTCGTCTTCATTAATTGAATCATTTTGTATAGATCTTTGCATACAGATTTATCTCACTGTGAAGATTTATAAATCATAAGGTTGCTGTAAATTTTTTATGTCTTGTTTGTCTTGTAATTATATTTGAAGAACACAGCTGCTTCTAATTTACGAGAAGCTCGTGGATACTTCGGTGTAGGTTTCCTCCCTCCGATCAGCTAAGACAATCATCATACAGGACAAACCTGGAGCATTTCTTCAGGTTAGTTTGTTATTTAGTTAATTTGTTAGTATAATTTAAGTAAGTTTAGTTAGATATATGTGTAGTTTAGATTTGTAGTTAGAGTTAGTATATTAGTTGTTTAGTTTAGTTAGTTTTTAGTTTATTTCTTTTTCATAAAATTATAAAAATAAAAAGCAATAGCTCTCACTGTCTTAGGACATAATATTAATGAGTTTTTCAGGTTTCCATTCAAATCTGTAAATTGTAAATATTGTACATTTGTGAATAAGATTTATTTTTGTTAGTATTTAGATATTTAATTTCTTAGAGTTAGCATAGTATTAGATAGTAGATTGTATATATAATAGTTAGATTTGTTTAGTTTGTTTTAATAGTTATTTTTAGTTAGATTAGTTTATTAGTTTGTTTTAATAGTTATTTTTAGTTAGATTAGTTAATTTAGAGTAGTTTTATTTTGTTTCCTTAGGACTTAGATCGGCTAACAGAGCCGCTAAACCCGTCAAGGTGGGTTATCCCAAACGGCTTGGGTTATTTAGACAACCCCGGACCGGATCCACTCTCCGAGTTGACGGACGGTCAATTTCTCCTATCAACACATTCTTGTTGCATTGTTTACTTGCCACTCCAAGTTGCGATCCTCGAAACTCCGATATGGAGGTAGATCAACGGTCCAGATCTGAGCTTGATTCTACGGCTGTGATTGAATTGCAATTTCGCATATCGCGAAATCGACATTCTTGTTGTATTGTTTACTTGCCACTCCATGTTGCGATCCCCGAAACTCTGACACGGACTGGAATCAACGGTCCAGATCAAAGCTTGATTTGATGGCTCAGATTACATCGCGATTTCACATATCACGATATCGGGATTCCTGATGTTAATAATCTTTGACATGTCCAACTCTCAATCCTCGAAACTCCGACATGGACTGGAATCAATGGTCCAGATCAAACCTTGATCTAACGGCTCAGATTACATCATGATTTTGCATATCACGATTACGCTCGCTTCTCCTTGTTCCTTAAAGGACGTGCAGATTCTTCTTGATCCAACGATGGTCGGATCCTGCGCTTGAATTTGATGACTGAGATCTGTCCTCCTCTTCAACGGTCAAAGATTCTTCTCAAAATTTACGAATCTTCGATTACTCGATCAATGTTGTGTTGCCTTCGATCATTCGCTGCCTTCGATCATTCGCCTTCGATCATTCGAACTTCCTGAACTTATCTTCTGTTTGCCTGTCGATTAAAAACTTCCTGTACTCATGCCATCTTCACTGTTGTTCTTGCCATCAATGACAAGCATTCACTGTCTGTTAAATATTTGCCAACAAGGATCTCATATATTGTCAGGTGGGAAGTGATGGAAATTTAAATTGCTAGGTGGGAAATGAGATGAGATCAGTTTATCTCATAGACTGCCAGGAGGGCATAAGAGAAATCGCAGATTTCCTGGTGGGAAAGGGATAAGAGAGAAGACTATTTGAAAGTCTCATGAACTCAGCTGAGAGTTCATATCATTAAGGAGAGATGATGGAGCAGGGTTATAAATGCATTCTGATCATTGGGGGAATTCAAATATCCTTGCCAAATAGTCCAACAAAGGCTAGTACAAGTGTTGAAGATGAGGAGGTGATGCAACAAGAATCCAAGAAAGAAGCCATGGGGACAAATGATTTTAAATGTAACTATGTTTTTGATGCAGGTGCAACATAGGAAAGATAGTTGTCAAGGACTATCAAAGAAGAGGAGAAGGAACATACACTGAAGTCTACCCCAACAGAAAAAGAGGAGAATTCAGATGAATTGCTCACTCAATGGAAGCAAGAGCTGAAGATGTTGGAGGATTGGTTGAACAATCCAGAACCAAAAAAGGACTGCCAGGATGTAGTCATGCAAAGGGAGACTGGATGCCAACATGAGGAGAAACTGGAGGAAGCTGAATATATCCCAATAGAGGAGCTAGCAGAAGCCAATCTGTCTGAGGAGGAAGCTAGGCAACAACTCAGAGGTGAGACTGCAGAACTAGAGTCTGCAACAGAGTGGTCAACTAATGCCATAGCAGATGAAGATAACATGAAGGGTTAGATTGATCAGATTGGTAAGGAAGAGAAAGAGCACACATTTCAATGTGCCCAAGAGATAGAGAAAGAAGAGCATTTGGTGGAATTTCTCAAAAATTTTAGCCAAGGAGATGAACATGAGGCAACTGTAGAATTGGGATCTACAGCAGGAGGAGAAAAGAATTCAGAGGAATGGCTCAAATTTTTCATCCAGGAAGCTGAGAAAGAGATAACTGTAGAATGTGAACCTACAGTAGAGGAGAGAGCATCAAATAGCATGGATTTTGTTGATCTGTGTGAATAACTGGAGGCCCTAGAGAGAAGGGTAAATATGAAAAGTCGGCTAATCCAACAAGTCAAGTTGGAAATTGTTGGAAAGGATATGCATCAGAGTGAGATGAAGGAGAAGAGCCAGCTACTGGACCAACTAGACAAAGAAATAGAGGATATTAAGAGATTGATGCTAGAAGCAGCACAAGAAGCAGTCAGTAGAGAAGGATGGAACAAAAGAGGACCTGTAGGAGTAATAGGGCAGCAGAGGCAACAAGGAAGAGGAGCCAGTGGACAACTCCAATTTCAGGTTTGGGATCCTAGAGGATCTCAACAACATAGCAAAGGGATCCATGAGCAAGAGCTCATGATTTTCCTAGTAGTGGAGTATGATGTAGGAGCATCATAAAAAAGAACATGTGGAGAGACAACTCAATGCCCTAGCACGCTATTGAATCATTTTGGAATCTTAACACTGGCGTTTTCCTGCAAATCATTTTTTGAACTGATTGAAAATTGAAGAAGATCAAAACACTTGAGAGAGAATGATCATGAGTGATCTGGTAGTTTCATTCCTAGACTTTAATGTAATAGAACTAAGGGGTAGTTAGCTTATTTCGAGAAGATAGGTAGTCGGAGGGAACCCTAGGAAGCTTCTTGTATATGTATATGCATTGTATGCCCAAATGAGGCTACTCGAGATTAGGTTATTGGATACGATGGTAGCTACAAATTAGTAGGAGATAGGAGTAGGATAAAGAACTGAGACTCTATGATAGTTCAGTCTCTATACATATTTGTAAACATATATTCATCTTAATGGGAAAAAAAAATAGTTTTCATGCATATGAACTTTCTGTGCGTTTATGTGGATATGATGAATGCTATTTGTGCGTGTTTATGTATGTTGTAGGTGTATGTGATAGGTTTTAATTTGCAGTAGGAAGATAGACTTCCCTGTCTTCATTGATGTTGTTATATTGTTTTGAATTCTTTAGGTTATGCAAGGAGTGCACAAAAGAACATTTGAGGCTCTATAGGCAGCGCACAAAGTGCACATATGAACTCTGTTGAGTGAAAAAATAACGTGCCAGGAGGGTTCACCAGAGCAATAACAACTCAAGGGAAACCTCAAGGTTGTTGAATACCTTTGAGGGTAAATTGTGTAGAGGAAGCACAGAGAGACAGAGTCACTAAGAACTCTGTAGAGCTCTGCAAGGTGGGCATCGAGCAAGTGAGAGTGTGCACAAGGACAACTCTCTATCGATTTCAAGGAGAAGAGTATCAGAGGGAGATACTCACAGAGTTGTTGAACACTTTGTAAATCTCTGCAAGTGTGCATTGATCAAAAGTTACTGACAATGCACAAGAATCCATTTAAGGAATAAAGGGACTGAAATATTATAAAATATTAGAACTTGAGTAGGCGATATCTCAAGAGAGACAACACAAGGAGTGGATGCAGAAGTGAATTTATTTCAAGTTCACAAGCTGAGGAGGAGTAGTCAAGTTTTCATGCAGAGCACAAGTGTGCACCATAGATGAGGTCAAATTTCATTTTCAAATCTTAGGAGGAAAAGAAAAGATGAGACCCAAGATAGTCGGGTTCACATGAGAAGGCTAAAAGGCTACAACCTTTGAACACTTACAAAATTTCCCAAGTCCAGGAGAACGGAGAAGCTCAGGAGGAGGAGAAACAACAACCGCCAGATCAGCTGCAGGAAGAGATATGGACCGTTCGATCTACGTCCAGACATCAAAAGGAGTGAGTCGAGGAGGAGAATAGATCCTAGCCATTGGGTCTGAGCGCAAGGGATCAACATCCGTTAGATTCAGATAAATTCCATGATCCTTAACCCTTTATGTGCACAAGAGAGAAGATTTGTTGAAGTCTCGAAGTCTCGAAGTGATTAGGGACCGCCCATCATCCATAGAAACATGTGGTGTAAGATCCATAACTCTAGATCGAGAGAACTTCAGAATTTTGTGGTCAAGGAGCAAGTGAAATTGACGAAGTGTTGAAGTAGATCCTGGTCATTGGTCACTAGGAGGTATGTGTAAATAGATGTGAGACTTTGGGGAAAGTCACTTTGGAGGATTTCAAGTGTGGAGTGTGACAAACTCTCGAAGTCCAAAATGCCGAAGTAAATTGCAACCGTCCGTTGTGAAGGACATGTGGCGAAAATCCATTGTCTTCGAGTGAAAGCACTTCGGAAGGAAACGGGTGAGGAGGGGTTGAAACTATAAAGCCCGAACAAACGAAGTGAATCATAGTCGTCAAATTCAGAGGGACACATGAAAAATATATTTAAACTTCAGGTGAAAGCACTTCGGAAGGAACCGAGTGCACAGAAGTTGAAACTCCTGAAGCCAAAAGAGATGAAGTGGATCATGATTGTCAAATCGAGAAAGACACACGTCGATAGATCATGTATTTTTGGTGAAAGCGCTCCGAGAGAAAGTGAGTGTGAAGTTGAGATTTCTGAAGGCTGAATTCCCAAAGTGGACCAGAGTCATTGATTAGAGGACACGTGGCAGAAGATCTGTCATTTCAGAGAAAAGTCACTTCAGGAGAAAAATGAGTGCGTTTAACAAGAACTCTCTGAGGCTAGAGAGTCAGAGTTCATCTAAGTTGTTAGTTTTCCGAGGACAGGTGTCAGCATATCTTCCACTTTGGAAGATAGCCATTTCGGGAAGAAGCAGGCGTAGGAGTTTGAAACTCCCGAAGCCCAAAGAGATGAAGTTAATCACAGTCATCGATATATGAGGGACACGCATCGAAAAATCATCGACTTCGGGTGGAAGTACTGCAGAGGAAGCCAAGGCGGAGATTTTGAAACTCTCAAAGCCCGAATTACCGAAACAATTCACGACTGTTGATTTGAAAGGGTCATTGATTGAAAGTTGACCAAGGCAGAAAATAAGGCAGATCTCAACCATCGGTCAAGAGGCACCACTCGAGATCACAAGATTGACGATCACATTTAATTGCGGGAACAGAAAGCGATCGGACTTTAAAATTCCTAAAGCGGGTCACAATCGAAACCATGGTATTGCCAAAGGGATACATGGCAACTCGTAGTGAATTGCGGGGAGAAAAGTGGTGTGGTCTCAAACCACTCTTGGCCACCCCACAATTACGTGCTTATGTGAGGGCACAACTCGAGGTCATATGTGAAGGAAAGGACCTAGCGAGGGGAACTAGTGTCTGTTATTTAAATTCTTCAAAGAGGCCATGAAAGAGCTCGTTGGTTTGATAGAACCTGCACTTTGAAGGAAAGGGGACCTGTGTAGATTGATTGGGGTCTAATAAAGGCCCAAAGAGTCGATCTGACTCCTTGATTTAAACAATCCTAGACCGAGAGGTCAAGAAGCCCTGAGGAGAGAAGGGGGGGTTTGCATCATGGGCATGGCCTAGGTCGCGTGGGCGCCTTTACTTTATATATATATAGTTACATATCAATCTCCTTCTATTTGTGATATAGAAAATAAAATGAACATTGGTTTGTGGTATGGGAAAGGTAAAGACCATTTGAAAAAACAATAAAGTATCGTGGATAACAAGCAACGTACATAAGGATTATAAAATCTCCCCTTTGGGTAGGGGAAAAAGAAGGGAGAAGAACATAATTTTCAGATGTCCAGCAACCCAACCCATCCTTTTCATTTCATTCTCGATTCAATCTTGACAGGAATAATACTCTACGACCAACAATTCATTAATCCTCAAACTGATCTATTTACTATCTAGTATTTGATTGATGAATCCTTTATATTGTAACAAATGAAAAGTCAAATGATTTGGCAATTTATCCCTCTAAAATATAATATATACAACAAT
>JASDQU010817998.1:24353-35737 GCA_032191745.1 Picea mariana
AACTTCCAGTTACACAGGCTCCAACCTGTATAACAGAGAATACTTGTTCTCCCTTGCACCACCCTGCCACCCTAGTTTCTCTGGCTGCAACCAGATGGAAGCTACAACTTTCTATGTTCAAGCTCCCACTTAAACCTCTGAGGACAACATTCCTCTTGAGCACCTCCCAACCTCCCTAAAACATAAATGAACATATAAAAATTCAACTACACAGATACATCAATTCCTACCAATCTTTCTTTGTTCTATACATTTGGTCATCTTCTGACTGTTCTGCAATTCATTTATTCCTCTGTCTGTTCAGCAGGTATGCTCTACATCAACTTCTTCTATCATTCTGTTCAGCTTCAAGTTTTATGTTATTCTACTCTGTGTTTCATATCACACTATTCATCTTCTCCATCTCACCTTGCACATTCTACAATTTTTCTTTTCTCACAATTTCATTCATTTTTCATACACAACAATGAACCATACACAGTCTGTCTCATTTTCTTATATACACACATCAACGATGGTTCCACTTCACATTCTCTTAGCTAAATGAAAGACAATTGTCCAAGCAACTAAAACTAGCCAACTGATTGGCGATCATGAGTCCGTTTCACTAACAGACTTGTAACTGAAGAGTTAACTGTGAGAGAGTACAGTAACCCTTCGATCAGATTCCCATTTATCTGCGCTGTTGGATTAAATTTATTGTCATTGCCTCTAAATTGGGTTTCGACATTTCGGCAATACTGTACTGAGTGTCTTGACACTTCATTTTGCGATCTCCGAAGTCCCGATACAAGACTTTTCTGCACTAGCTCCTTCCTCCATCTCTCGCTAATGTGACCAAGGGCTGTGACCACAGCCTTATTCAACAACTGCATTTGGTAATTTCGTGTTTCGGTACGTCAACATTTCGGGACTCATGATGTTGAGAGTCTCTGACTTCTCCATCTCTCGGTAACCAAATTTCCGATCTCCAATACATTGAAGAGGGAGTTGGATCAATGATCCACGATCTCTTCAAACCAACGGCTCAGATCAATTCGTGATTTTGCATATCGTGAATTCGACATTCCTGTGGTGAATGTGTTCTTGTCACTTCAAAGTCCCGATCTGCGAAACTTCAAAATGGAGTCGGATCAACGGTCTTGATCAACACTTGATCTGACAGTTTAGATCATTTCGCGATTTTGTATATCGCGATTTCGCGATTCTTGATGTTAATATTCTTTGACCTCTCCAACACTCGATCCTCAAAACCCCAAAAGGGACTTAGATCAACGGTCCAGATTCTATCTTGATTCAATGGATGCAATTGAATCACAATTTCGCATATCGTGAAATCGACATTCTTGTTGCATTGTTTACTTGCCACTCCAAGTTGTGATCCCCGAAACTCCGATATGGAGTTAGATCAATGGTCCAGATCTGAGCTTGATTCTACGGTTGTGATTGAATCGCAATTTCGCATATCGCGAAATCGACATTCTCTTGGTAACCAATTCACATTTTTCTACTGTCTTATAAGCTGCCTACACCAGTGTTTTGCAAACCTTTATTTTTAATTTTTCGTCGCAATTCTCAAATAAAACGACACTTTTATTCTTTGCATTGTTTACACACTTACCTTTATTCTTGTTTTCACGACTGCAAGCGTGAAAACTTGCTTTTCAAAGTCGCATTAAAATCTTCACTGAATTGTCGTTATCATTCTTGTCGATATGCCCATTGCGTTTACATTTTATTTATCATTATGCAGTTGAAAAAACCTTTTGATCTGTACTCATTTGACATTCTTTGATTGATTATGTAATTTCATTTCATGAGTGATTGAGGTTGTGATGCATTGACGATTGGATTTACATGTTATTTGATCAATTCACTTGGCACATNTAGCTTCATAAAAGCAAATAGGTGTTATGGTTAAACCCTTGATATATATCATTTAATATGACACCTAGTTCGTGTTATCAAAACCTTTGGCATTAACTTGGTATTGGTTTCGATTTGTGTGTTTGGTTTTAAAACTATAGCATAACTTTTGATCGTGCAAATGTTTAAACCACTTACCATTGATTTCATTGGTTGATTGATTTGCATAATCATTAACCTATACAATAATGGGTTGAACAACTATTTGCGCCGGCAGTTGTACTGTAGATATGACTCTCGTGCATGTATGAACCAGCTCCACCACCTTCGCACGATATGTCATTAATGTTTACCCCTATCCCTGTTTCACCTCTGCTAGCATCGGGTAAACCTTTGAGCGTTCTTCCCCTACGTAGGCTGCGTTCAAATCCTGGTTCATTCACATCACTTACCGTGTGCTCTTCTCCATGGCACCGATGGTGTGAATTGAGCCAAACGGTAGTCAAGCCCTGCTACTGTTCGATAATGCCCAGAAAGATTTACAAGATAATGGTTGGCTAACGTTTGTGCAGAGGTTTGAGGGTTTCAATTTGTTTGTTGTGCAGCAATTCGCCTTTACCTTTGATGGATGTAGGGCCAAAATAGGTGACATTCAGCTTGAAATCAGTGAGGAGTTCATTAGCTCTGCCACAGGATTAGCAACCACGGGACAACGATGGTTTAAAAACTCTAAAGTAGATGAGGTGCCATGGCCATTACTGTTCGTCTCACGAAAGGTCACATCCTGTGACAGAGGTATGCCTATTTCCACGCTTAAGCCTAGGTGGCATGATCTTTTGATAGTGGTTAAACAATTTGTGACCTATGAGGGTCGGTATGGATTGGTTTTTCTTTATCACCTTTGACTGTTAATGAATTTCATGGGTTATCCATTGAACATGCCATTTTATTTCCAGTGTAGTCTTTATAAAATGGCTAAGAGGTTTAAATGAGAGAAGGCTGATAGTAGCTTGTTTCACCATGGCCTGATCAGACTCATCATCGTTCATCATTTAAACCTCCATGGCGATAGTTGGCAAGATTTTCTCTCTCGGAATGGTTTTGTTGATTCAGAGTCTATCCAAATCGATAAGTCTATGGTCAGTGAGACTAAGGTCGGGCCACTTGTGCCCTTTCATGCCCTTCTACCCTCTCCCAAACCCTCAGTCAGCCCTGATATTGACCTACCCGACGTTATAACAGACAAGGTTGAGGCTGTAAAAAAGCCTGTGAGCAAGAAGGTCAAGGGTAACCCTACTGTCGACGGAAAAGGTAAAAAGAATGCTCGACTTATATCGAGACTTGCCCGGAATAAATCTAAACCTAGTGTTGATCAAAAGCCCATAGTCCTCAGTGAAGACTTAGACTCTGATATCGAGTGCTTCCTGGCTAGTGAGTACCCTTATTCCCAAGGTCTGTGCTCTGAGCCACCCTATGATTTCGTTTCTAATTGGCCCCCATTCTTAAAGAACAATCCTAGTTACCCAGGTATCAAGCTACCTAATGAAGCCCTCGGTGATTTAACCAAACCCTCACCTACAATTCCAAGGCTCGGGCAGTCGTCGTGCGACCAATGTAATGTGTGGTTGGAATGCTACTATACCGACGTTCTGTTATTACAGTCCAAAATCAAATTGTTGGAAAACCAGGTTACAGTGTTGACAAGCCAAAGGGACAAGCTTCAAGTTAATGACAAGAAGCATAAAACCACTGGTTCCATCGTTTTTAAGAATTTTGAATCGGCTACAGCCTTCGTCAATTCCAAATTTTCATAACCAAGTTGTTCGCTGATTATTCATGTATGAATTTCGATATCAATTTCATTTTATCAATTGCTAGGATTAATATAACGGATTGAGTTTGGTTTTCAATTAGCTCTGTCCATTGTTCGAAATGACTCTGTCATAGCCATATCAAAAACTTTTATGTTGTGGATCCTATACATTGTTTTCGTTTTGCTAAAAATAAATGAAGTTATGATTTGGTTAAACGATTTGGTCGTGCCCAGTTTAGCAATTGATTGGTTTTCACTAAGTTTGATTCATTTTGAATAATTCTGTTGATTTGAGTTAACGAAATCAATGGTTTTTTCTTTCGCTTGGATTTTTGTTTGTATCTGACCTGAACAGGAGGTTTTTATGCTAAAATTAGAGCACGACTATGTTTTGATTTGATATAATTTCGTTGTGGTTGGATCACAGCGACCCTGATTTAGTTTTTATGATTTGATTTTTGAAACGATTTCATAGGATTGAATTGGATTGATAATTATGATGTAGTCTATTAAAATTGGAAAAACGACTCTGTTTTGTCAACATTCTCGTTCGAATTTGGATTATATCTGACCTGTGCAAAAGATCTCTTCGTCGAAATCATGGAACTATGTTGATTCATAACAACTATGTTAAACTCAAACTATTCGATTCGCTCTTGTTTTGATTGGATTGCTGCGTATCTTGAGTTAGCACGATTGCCTGTTTTGAGTTGGATTCATATCAAAAATAGATTTGATGCTACTCTGTTGATTTTTATTTTCAAAACAAGTTTGTTAAACTCAAATCGACATATTTTATCTCTATTGGATTCGTGTAAGAAAATTCGGCTAATAGTTCGTTTTTGAAATTAATACAAGTGATGATTTCAACTCTATGTGATCCAATTGGCAATAACAAACGTTTGAACGAATCCCACAGATCCTGTTATCAACCGATTAATTTCATTATAATGTCGTTTGTGATAATTTACATACCAGTTTTGATTTGATGGATCATTTGTTTATGTTTAATATAGCGCTATCAATTTGAGAAAACGATCTTGTTGATTTGGTTTGGATTCGAAGTGATCTTGTGGATAGTTGAAGCTACTATTGGTTTTGATTCCAATTGGTTATGAAAATGATTTCATTACTGTTCAGTTATCCAATACGATTTTGTATACCCGAATTGGTGGTAACGAATTAAACAGAGCATATCCATCTCTGTTATCATTTGATTTAGTTTGATTAATTTTCATACAAGTGTCATTTTGAATGATGGTTTTAGCAATCAAATGTTGGTTTGATAGTTTGAATTTAATTCTTTAAGTTCGGATTAGATTTTAAAACAATTCTGTGTTTGATTTAGACCATCTACAAAATCGTAAGATTCTGTAGCTAGTCTTAGAAATTAGATTTTTGTTAATTTTATTAATAAAATATCCCCTAATATTGTCTATTTTTGTCCTTGTTCAGCTACATACGAATTGCAATGGTCAATTTGGGCATGCTGTGGCAGTCTAGGAGATATTTGTGTGATATAGTTTTATTTTTAAGTTGTTAGTTTTAGTTAGAGATAGAAACTTGGGATATTTTCCCAGATTTGTGTAAACAGTTTTGATAACTTCCACAGGGACGTTTTACCCTGTGGAGGTCTTTAAATACTTATTATTTTTTGTAATTAGGAGCATCCTCACTTGTGGGAGAACCAGGCTATGGATTTATGATACAAACTAAAACGAGAGTTGATGTCTTGTAACAGCTTCCGCTTTCAATATATCAAACTTTTGTTTCAATTTTATGCATATCAGTTTGCAGTTGATTATAGACTACTTTAGCTATCATAATCTATTGCAGGATGATGTGATTTGATTAAAGTGTTATCCATATCTGATTTCTTTCATTTTTTTTAAAAGTGCAACAATTACTTTGTTTCAGTTAATGAATCACAGATTTCTCTTCTTCATTAATTGAATCATTTTGTATAGATCTTTGCATACAGATTTATCTAACTATGAAGATTTATAAATCATAAGGTTGCTGTAAATTTTTTATGTCTTGTTTGTCCTGTAATTATATTTGAAGAACACAGTTGCTTCTAGTTTACGAGAAGCTTGTGGATAATTCGGTGTGGGTTTCCTCCCTCTGATCAGCTAAGACAATAATCATACAGGACAAACCTGGAGTGTTTCTTCAGGTTAGTTTGTTATTTAGTTAATTTGTTAGTATAATTTAAGTAAGTTTAGTTAGATATATGTGTAGTTTGGATTTGTAGTTAGAGTTAGTATATTAGTTGTTTAGTTTAGTTAGTTTTCAGTTTATTTCTTTTTCATAAAATTATAAAAATAAAAAACAATAGCTCTCACTGTCTTAGGACATAATATTAATGTGTTTTTTAGGTTTCCATTCAAATCTGTAAATTGTAAATATTGTACATTTGTGAATAAGATTTATTTTTGTTAGTATTTAGATATTTAATTTCTTAGAGTTAGCATAGTATTAGATAGTAGATTGTATATATAATAGTTAGATTTTTTTAGTTTGTTTTAATAGTTATTTTTAGTTTATTAGTTTGTTTTAATAGTTATTTTTAGTTAGATTAGTTAATTTAGAGTAGTTTTCTTTTGTTTCCTTATGACTTAGATCGGCTAATGGAGCTGCTAAACCCGTCAGGGTGGGTTATCCCAAACGGCTTGGGTTATTTAGACAACCCCGGACCGGATCCACTCTCCCAGTTGATGGATGGTCAATTTCGCCCATCAACAAATGGCACTAGAAGGAGGGCCTAAAATTAATTAATGGCACGAGGCAGTCACAAGACTCCTCCACCACCTAATCGCTCACCTATAGTGACTAGAATCCGTTCGAATGATAATATTCCCCCTCAAACAACAACCACTTCAACCGATGATCCACAGATCACAGTTGAGCCAGTAACCCCTAATCCTATAGGTGGTAACATACAAGAGATTGTCCGTCAATCTCTTATAAGAACTCATAGTGCCTTAGCCCATTTGAGGCAACCAAATCGTCCGTTGGACCAACCTTTGGATTTCTCTGATATCAGAGAACAATTAGGAGGCACTAATCTCACTGTGAATCCTACAAATCCAAACCTAAATCCTGCTGCAGGAGGATCTGGGATACCTCCTTCACCACCTCCATCATCTCCTTCCTCTTCTGGAGGAGATTCCTCTGACGAAGGAAATTCCCCTTCTTAGCCTTCCACACCCACTACACCAATGGCAAACCAGAACAACCCTGCTAGACCTTATCTTGACCAGGATGTCGTAGTTGTACCTGGAGCTCAACATCCTTTACCCAAACATCTAGAGAAATGGCTCCCCAAGTTTGAACCTGACTCAAAATAGATCGTTGAAGATCACATTAAAAAGTTTATGTTAGCCATAAGACTCCGCAATGTCTAACATGAAGACGTAGTCTGTAGGTTGTTCCCCTATACTTTTGAGGGAAATGCATCTACATGGTACTTTGCCCAACAACCCCATACCATCATGTCTTGGGAAAAGTTTGAGTCATGCTTTTTGGAAAAGTTCAGAGACGGTAAGCCTCCGGAAGTCCTAGTCATGGACCTTTCTAACTTAAGAATGAACCCAAAAGAAAAAGTTAAAGACTTTAATCAAAGATTCTTAACACTTAAAAACCGAATCCCTACGGATTCCATGCTTACCGAGAGTCTTATAATAGCATACTACACTAAAGATTTGCATCAAAGTATAGCTATTTGGGTTAAACGATCTAAGAAAGCCACGTTGTTAGAAGCCTTCGAGGAGGTCATCCAGATTGAAAAAGATATTCTTAGTCTTAAAGAATCTACTAGCAATAAAACAGAGACTAGTTCTTTTTCCAAAAAGAAGATCGAAATCCTCCCCAGACCTACTCAAAGTAAAACACAACCTGAAAGCTCTGATTTAGAAAACTTAACTAAAGTTGTTCAAAAACTGTCAAATCAAGTTATAGACCTAAAAATGACGACCGAAGAAGGTTCTTCGAGCAAAGGACCTTACAAGCCCCCATTCTGAAAGCCTTTTCCTACCAACCAACCTAATCCAACCACCAAAGGCCTTAATCTAGAAAGTCTGCAATGCGCCCTTCAAACAATTCTAGAAGCCCAAGATAACTTGATGCCTCCTGAGATTCCTGAGGAGGTAGTTGAACAAGAGACAATTCAAGAAGAGGAGTCTTCTCCAAACATTTTTGGACACTTCTCGGATAGCATCTTTCAAGCTAACTTTGAGACAGTACATCCCTATAATACCAAGAGGAAGACAACAAACAAACCTGCTTCCGAAAACACTACAACTTCGCCTCCAAAGCAATCTAAACCAGTTGAGACTAAACAGAGTAATGTGAACCCCAACTTAATGATGTAGTTGAATATCTTAAAAAGTTGAGAGCTAACATTTCTGTTTATGATTTATTGAAGTTTCCATTCCTGCTACAAAAAATGTTACATAATATCTCAGAGAATGGCAAAAATGGTAATTCAAGTGGTAACAAGGTTGTGCAGAACAAAGTTCCTCAGAAGACTTCCACCAAAAACAATCCTGATCCTCAAGATAAAGGAAGCCTTCCCGTAAGTAATGTAAATAATGTAAATAATGTAGATAAATTAGCTTTAGAAACTGCGAGTAAAAAGCCACAAACTACCACCCTTAGCACTCGCAAAAATGTACCTCCATTTTTGTTAACTTTCGAAATCTTTAATAGAAACGTGCACAATTGTATGGTAGACTCAGGAGCATCATCCAATGTGATGCCATGGTCTGTTTGCTAGAAGATTAACACTGAAGTTGAACCCTCCACCTTAAAAATCATACAACTTGATCAGACCAATGTTAAAGTTATAGGCGAACTAAAGAATGTGCTTATAAGATTATCGTCTAACCCCAAGGTTCATCAAGTCATTGATATTATTGTTGTGGATATTCTAGAAGTGTATGGTCTGTTTTTAAGCAGGGACTGGTCGGAGTAACTACACGGTTATTTCGCGACATATTGGTCTCATCTATGGCTTCCAGAGAATGGCAAGCCCAACAAGATCAAGGTAAATCGTGAACGCTACCTTAAGTTCACGGTCACAGATTTGAACGATCCCAACGAACCATTTACACCTTCTGCTGATTCACCCGAAGTACAAGGGATGAACACCTTTTTCGGCAATTTCATGGCCGAGGCTTTAGCTATCACCAATCCAGAACAGTAGTCCGAGATTGTAGCATATGTGCAGCCAAAAGATTCTACGCAACGGTCTCATGTACCCGATGGAAATCAAATTTGGTCTCTTTATTTCGACGGGTCAAAGTCCAAAGAAGGATCTGGTGCAGGCTGCGTCATTATCGATCCGGCAGATAACAAAAAATTGATTGCATGTAGGTTAGAATTTGAATGTACTAACAATATTGCAGAATATGAGGCTTTACTGCAAGGTCTCAGAAAAGATTTAGATATGAACATTCAAAATTTGACTGTCTTTGGCGACTCTGAAATAGTGGTTAGACAGGTAAGAGATTCTATCCACTGTCTGTCTCCGCATCTTAAAAGCTACCAATCTGAGGTATGGAATTTAATGAAGAAATTTTCTGCTTTCAATATAAATTATATTCCTAGATTGAATAACTCTGAAGCAAATTTATTAGCTAATATAGCTTCTAAACTCTTTCCTGTAGAAGGCTTGTCCCCAGACGCATTCTCCGTCGAACTATTGTTTCGGCCATCAATGCCCGACAACATCACGAACTGGAGAGTCTTTGACGATGATCAGTAGATTATTAACTTTCTACACATGGAAGAAACTTTTCAAGGTGCAGTGATAGACGAACACACACACGACGACAATTTGCGCGAGTTCACAGTAATACCAGATCCAAGAACTCCTGAACTTCATCGGACATGTTAAACTCGATCCCTAAATATGTAGTTAGATTAGAGAAATTTTATGATTTTCAAGATAAATTCAAAAAATCGGTGAACTGTAAAACCAATAGTTCCTCGTTATCCTATGAAAAAGTAAACTTAGGAACTAATGAAAATCCTCAGTGCATTAATCTAGGGTTGGGATGTTCTGAACAAGAAAAAGTTTCCTTTATTAAATTGTTCAAAGAATTTAAAGATGTCTTTGCATGGACGTATGATGACCTTAAAACTTTCGACCCTAACATCATATAGCATGTCATTCCTATGAAGCCCCAAACCTTACCCTTTCAACAAAAATTGAGAAAAATGCACCCTAAGCTCGAACCGACCGTTCAAAAAGAATTGAATAAACTCCTAAATGCTAAGATAATTTTTCCTATTAGGCACACTCAATGGGTTTTTAACCTTGTCCTAGTTTGGAATAAAAGTGGGGAAATCCGACTCTGTGTTGATTTCCGAAACCTTAATAGAGTGTCTGATAAAGACAACTATCCTATCCCACCCATGGAATAGATCCTTCAACAGGTATCTAGTTCTGAGAGGCTATCCTTGTTGGATGGTTTCTCAGGGTACAACAAGTCCTAATGTCTCCTCCAGACCAACTTAAAACTACCTTCCGTACCCCATGGGGCACTTATGCTTATTGAAAAATGCCCTTTGGATTGATTAATGCTGGTGCCACTTTTCAAAGAGAAATGGACATCGCTTTCCGAGGCTTAATCAATCAGTCCGTCATAGTTTACTTAGATGATGTTACCATTTTCTCTAAAAACAAAACTGATCATCTAGCTCACTTACGAGCCATTCTACATTGATGTCATAAATATGATATCTCTTTGAATCCTAAAAAATTCATCTTTGCAGTAGAACAGGGTAAACTCTTGGGATTTATTGTGTCAAGTGAAGGAATGATTATCGACCCCGAAAGGACTCAAGTCATTGTGAAACTTCCCCCTCCTACATCCAAAAAGTCTTTGTAGTCTTTCTTAGGCCAGATTAACTTTGTGAGAAGATTTTTCCCCAGTTTCTCCGAGATGGTCAGACCTTTGCAGAACCTAATTAAGAAATACACCCAATATCACTGGGGACCCCTAGAAAATCAAGCTTTTAATGCAATAAAGAAGGCCATAATAGATGCTCCGTCTCTCATGAGCCCCGATTTTTCTCAAGACTTTACACTCTACACTTTTGCTTCTGACCGTTCCTATGCCGTCGTCCTAACCCAAAAGAATGCCGAGAACAATGAAGTACCCATTGCCTTTATGAGCTCTGCTTTCAAAGGCACTGAACTTAATTACCCAGTGGTAGATTGGCAAGCCTATGTTGTTTTCAAAGCAGTCAAGCACTTCCAGTCCTATCTTTTGAAGTCAAGGAAAAAATTCATTGTCCCCTACCTAACCATCAGGAACCTGTTAGTGCAGAAGGAACTAGGTGAAAAGAGGGCTAACTGGGTCACCTCCTTGCAGGAGTACGACTTAGAAATCACCCCAGCTCAGATAGTGAGAGGCCAAGGGTTATACAAGTTAGTTTTTGATTCAGCAACAGGACAACAAGAAGAAAGTGACCCATCGAACCTAGGACAACATGATCAAAATCTAATCTGTTGCGCACAAAACTCTAAGAATCATATTCCACACTCTAGCTTCAAGGGGTTACATAATTCTATACTTACAATCGTTGTATTGTTGTTTCCCTATCGCAATGTGATGGACTTATAGTCTTGATGCCACATTATTTCCATAACAAGGTAGCTAAACAACTACCCAATTACATGCGCCATATTCATAGT
>JASDQU010818000.1:8774-29753 GCA_032191745.1 Picea mariana
AACTCTCAAACCGTGAGGAGTTATGTGACGTTTCACATACCACCAGAAATGGAATGATATATTATATCCATATATAATAGTATTATCTGAAAATATATCATAACTCGTACCATTATCCATCAAACAAACTTGGGTCCATTACCCAAACCTGGGGTCTCCAACTTCTCATGGCCATAACTCTCTAACCGTGAGGAGTTATGTGACATTCCATATACTGCTGGAAATGGAATGAAAAGAAATATCCATATAGGATAGTTTACCTAACAACTTCATTGTCCTTCATCTCATTATTCAACAATTAAGCATGGGTTCTCTTACTCCGCAAAGCGTCTTCCCGTGAGGGCTTTCACCATAAGGGGACCACTTTGGAGTTCAACCATATTTACTTCTTATCAACCATGGCAAGACAATAATGAGTCATATTTACATCAAACAATATTGGGTCCATTACCCAAACCTTTGTGCTGCGGGGCATTCTTCAAGGGTTGACATCAATGACAACCAACCTTAATCAACATGTAACCTCATGTTAGCACAAATTTCTACCCTCCAATCTGATCCGATAAACGTTTTATGACAACGGTAAAAAACTTGGATAATTAAAGGAGTAGGGACCCAATTTGTCACTTAACAAACCCCTCTCTGTTTGGGCTAGTTCTCACTATGTTGGATCATGTTGTCATTGATGCCAATGGTTTGTCCTTGATGCAAATGGTTTTTCATTGATGCCAATGGTTTGATTATTTGGGAGATTGTTGGATCATATGTCATTGATGTAAATGGTTTGGTTTGATTGATGTCAAGTAATTGATTGATATGATGCCCATGATGAGAATGATATATGTCCAAGTGGAAACCAATCGATGCAAAGATGAATCATAAGTGTCTTATCATGGTTGATAAGGTGCAAAAATGGATGAACTCCAAAGTGGTCCCCTTATGGTGAAAGCCCTCACAGGAAGACGCTTTATGGAATGAGTTATCCTAGAAGAATGGTTGGAGGACCCATGCTTGTATGTGGAATAATGAGATGAAAATCAATGAAGTTGTTGGTGAAACTATCCTATATGGATAGTTCTTGACATTCCATTTCCGGTGGTATGTGGAATGTCACATAACTCCTCGCGGTTTGAGAGTTATGGTCTTATGAAGTTGGAGGACCCCCATATGAAGGCTTGAAGCCCCAAAAGGTCAAAGAAGTAAAAGTTCTTGAAAAGAAGAAATCATTATTTATATGATAAAGTAAAGTGACAAAATCAATATGGATTATTTAAATGATAAAGTAAAGTGACAAAATCAAGAAGGGATATTTAAATGATAAAGTATTGGAGAACTTTCTATTCATGGAAAGTGGGTAACCCTAAAATAAGGAAAATAGGTTAAGTGACCTAGAAATGGGTTAAGTAACCTAAAAATGGGTTAAGTGACCTAGAAGATGAAAGTATAAATAAGAAGCTAGGATCTCTTGTAAAACGTACATTTGGTAAGAATCCCTTTTGTGGATCAATGGAGAGCTTCTTGGTAATATCTTTTGGAGTATTGATGGAGAGTTTCTTGTGAGAGAATATTAATGGTGTGGATCTATTGAGCATGATTGAAGATCTATTCTAAGGAAGAGAGCAAGAGGAGGATCTCATGGACACATCAAAGTTTCGGCAATGCCGGAGATCTTGACGGGAAAAGTCTCGGAGTCACAGAAAACCCTATTTTTTGATGCCCACACGGGTTGTCTGTGTATAGGGTGCGTGTACATGCGGGCTAGCTGTGTATAAGGTGAGTGTACACACAGACTGACTGTGTACAGGGAGCGTGGACTGAATAACGTCATGGAGATTTGTGTTTGAGCTGGTGCCAAGCTCTTGGATGATGAGGCAGGTTCCAGATATGCATTCTATGGCCTCAGATCTATCACTAAGACACTGGTATGGTTACATTATTGTCTTGATAGATGCTATTGTTTGATATGTTTTGAATGCTTAGGGAATTCTTGGTATGGCTTCTATGATGTGGCTCAATTTGGTTGATTTGATGGATGGAGTGAGCAACACTCTTGTGATTCAGTAGTGACATGATTGCTATGGTATACTTGTTGCTTATACATGATTGAGATAGCATTCATATTGATGTGTTGTGAAGCATGAGAAAGCTATTGGAGAGCTTGGATGTATTGTGACTGGCTGTGGGTCAGTTTGGACAGTGGAAGACAGAAGAGTTCTAAGCATGTGAAGAAAAGAAAAACCCTAGTTGTTTAGAAGCAGACGCTTGTTACATTATACACTGGCCGCGTTCACACGCGAGTTGTAGTGAGCCAGAGCGCGTTCACACGCGGGCTTCACTACTGACAGGTCGCGTACCTGTTGACAGATTGATGTCTGTTGAGGATTGTTGCCTCATCTTAGTTGGTGTTGAGGATGTAAGCTGAGTCTTGCATATAGAGCTGATGCTCTTGTAGATTTGTACTCTATTTAGTTGTTGCTGATAAACCCAAGGATTGTAGTCCGTAATAAAAAGAAAATTGTACATACATCTTGTGTTCTTTGTGTCCATTATGATGATGACTTGTTGATGATATATTACTGATATATGTTGCTGATATGTGCCTACATCTAACTGGTTATAAATGATAGCAATGGGTAATGAATAAATGTTGAATGCTAATTGATAAGTTTTGTGCAAGAGGGAAGTTTTGGGAAAAAGAGCCCCACACTCATTCACCCCCCCTCTAAGTGTGGTAGGTGTGTCCAACACACTAGCCTCTGGGGGGATTCCCTAGGCAGAATGAATCACCTTGATGGTTGATCTATGGTTTGATTTATGCGTTCAAAATGAAAAATCAGTGAGTTGTTTTGTCTTGGAAAACGTGAAAAAGTGGTCCAAAACATTGAGAAAATCGATCTTATATGCTTGGAGGGAACCTGCAGGGTTAGCACAATGAAGATAGACTAGAAATAAAATGAAAACTATTCAAAACAATCGAAATTAACCATGAGAAATAGTTCATAAAATGACATATCAGATTACAAAATTACCATAATACTACCAAGAAAAGAGGTTTGAATGACAAACACACACTTCTTTATTGATAAAGCCTCCAAGAGAGTTGATTACACCACACTTGTCAAGCCTAAAACCAGTACTATGACTACTTTTCTCAAAGAGGAGCCACTAGACTAGATAAAGAGAGAGACATATGTTGCTACTGCAAGAACCCACAAAATAAGCCAAGGCAAGCCTCCAATATATAGCTAGAGGGAACACATATCTCAAGGAGAAGGAGGAATGCATGAAGGGGGTAAGAATAGAGTCTAAGTGAGATGACTGAGAGTGAGTGTGAGTTTGAATGTGCATGAGTGAGTGCGTGGCGAGATAAATGAGTGAGAATAGGGTAAAGTGAGGTGCATGGCATGCTTGGGAGAAGGAAAAAACAAAGTGCAAGTTTAGAGTGGGAGCATGAGTGGATGCTAAGGTTAAGTGAGTGAGTAGAAAAGGAAAACTATAACACATGGTGTGCATGAGGGAGATAAATTTAGGAAACTCATGCGACCTCTCCTTCCATCATAAATTAATTATCATATGCTCCAATTTTAGTAATATGCGTCATAGTCTAGGTGGATGCCACATCACTGCCACATGTCAACTTCGGAGGCTACCACTTGGCATTGCATGGATGATGACTGGACCTGGTAAATATAGAGGCAGCTAAAAATAGAACCTCTAAAATAGGGTTCTCTTAAAATAGATTCCTCATTCTATATTTAGAAAAACTGTCTACATAAATACTGCCAAAAATATAAATATGTCTAAATACCCTTGACTTTATACTCATTAATCTCATATTTCCACAAGGGATCCGAATATTCCATCATAAATTTCATGTAGGCCATGATGCTCAAACTACTAAAAATAGCAATATGGGTGACATCATTTGGAAAAAGGTCCAAAGGCCTCTGGATGCCTCAAGGATCAATATTGCGCTCTCAAAATCTGAATCTACAGCCTGGATCACAACTTGCTAAAAATAGAAAGTTCCTGCATGTCACCCAAAAAAGTGTCATCAGAACTAGAATCATGCAAGGACTCATATGATATTCTCTGAACTTCCCCAAAATGTCAGGAGACCCACTCAAACCTTGCCTCCTAAAAAGTAGCAACACTTGTATGTATACATATCTCTCTCAAAAATGCATGGAAACCAAATGGACTGTGACTCTGAACTAAGAAACCATGTACTGATCACGTACCTTCCTCGTGTTTGAACCAAGCTCATGCTCAACATAAGCGCTAAAACCTCGAGAAAATCTCAGTATGTCAACCAAAGTGTTGCATGTTGGCTCTAACCCTCAAGACTTTCAAGGGTGAAAATCTAGGGGTTAACACCTCCTATTCTCTTGATTTTGTTGTTTTTGACCAACTTTCCTTTGTGTTCTAAGGAATAAATAGTTTTATTCAAATCCTCCTGAATCAATAGCTTATGGAATAAATTATTTAAGTATTTTAAGGTAACATACACATAGGTCACTGGTGCCTTCAAATCAAACCAAGAATGATAAGTCAACAACCACAACTTGCACTTTGTTATGACTTTGCATAAGAATCCTATTTAATACTGATAAACTAATTCAGAAACCAAAAGAAGTCTATAGACTATCAAACAAACAATCAACCTGGAAGCATATCAGAATTCAATGCTCCTTGGTCCTAGCTTTTCGTCACCTTCAACAGACCCTACTATCACAAGAAGAGTCTTAGCTTAGAAATCATAGATGAATGAAGTTGTAATGAAATATCACTTGGAAGTAAGAGAAAACCTTATTAGAGAAATGTGTTCCTCCCTTTACTTTGTTCATCTTACCCCTTTAAATATCTCCAGAGTAGTTGAATCATTCAACTACTTTTAGTTACTCATTAACTAACCATTAGTTATTTAATAAGAAACATGTCAAGTAAATTAATAGATAATAATAATATGTTAAGGGTACTAAATATTACTAATAAGTAGGACCCCCTATTTTATTTAGATCAATTAATGAACCATTTCCTCCTTGTAACTTCCACCTTAAATACTTTACCACATCACTTGCCATATCATACAACCCATCTCATTATCATGCAAAGACAAATCATTCATGTGATTCCCCTTGTCACTCCATGTGGCAATATTTAAATTTACCAAAATTTAATCATCATAAAAAAAACTATGTCTAAGCATGAGGCATATAACATCCAAAACTGTCAAATAGAAATATAAGTTGTCCCACATGAAACTGTCCAAAATAAAGTGCAATGTGAGTTCATATACAAGTTCCAAATAGTTCAAAATGATAATAAAAAACCATATTTACTGTGAGAGGCTATCCCTCTCTTTCTATGATTGCTTTCAACCCTTTCATTTCTCCCAACCAGTGAACCTTCCTTAGCCGATTTATGATCATTTCCCTGCACATGTGAAGTGATTGAATGTGATGAATCATGTGATGACTTTGACTCAACTGCTACTACTTTTTCCTTCTTTGGACTATCCTCAAGCTCAATGATCGTGGCCTTGGCATGATGGGCATGTGAGGCTTGGGATATAGGTTGTTGACACAAGGGAGAAGCAGTATAACCGACATGAAAAGGAGGTTGTTGAGGGTGATCAATATTTGGCCAACCATGTGACTATCTAGAAGAAGGATTGTTGGCCCTTGACCAAGTTTTGAGGATCCTTGGTCATTTTTGACCTACTTTTGGGACTTCGACAGACTGTCGAAGGCGGAGCACAAGTCGAAGTGGAGATCGTGGGATCTCGGCCCCTTTTTAGGGATTTTTGGGTTTTGGGCTTATGTAACGGGTATGGGGATGTCGGCCCATGGGTTTACCCATGTTTAGGCCCTTTTTGTAATGTATAAATAAAAATATAGGCGATGTAGGAAGTAGTTTGATCTATGTGATCAAAGAGAGGCTAGATATTGTGCTAAGTGCAACTTGTAATTGCTTTGAGCATGTTATGTTGAGAACTTGCAGAGCTAAGTGCAAGTGATTGTAAGAGACTATGAAGAGAATTTGTGTTGTAACTCAGGGAAGGAGGATCTAGCGGAGTGCACACAGATCTCCTATCCTTTGCGAAGTAAGATATCATGGCTCTGTGCATGTAGAATATTGATAGAAAGAAATAAAGAAGAAGAGTTCGTGGACGTAGCCCCGGGGTAGGGGTTAACCACATATATCTTGGTGTTGTGTGCAATTTCTCGTATTGTGGTTGTGTTGTGATTTATGGTTGTTCTCTTGTTTATGTGGTTAAATGATTAGTGCACTGATATATGCCTAGAAGAATCTAATGTGATAGCTTAGTGTTGAATAATATGAATGAATGCTAGATCTGATCTATGTTGGTATGTTGAGTGCTTGAATCTATTGGATCTATGTGAATACTGCACTGATCTATTATTAGGGTTTAGTTGCACTGTAAGCTAAGACTGAATATTAATGAACTATAACTGCTAAGTGGTCTTTTGAGGTGTTACAATCACAAATCTGTGTCCCATCTAAGGTTACAGACATCTGAGTCCTGCAAACACCTCTACCTCTACCTCAGGTGAGACTTCATCTGCTTCACAGGTGTTTCTGAAAGGGCCGATAGTTAGGGTTTTGTTGGTGTGTTGTTGTAAGCATTGAACCCTAGTTCTACCCCTGTGCAAACAAATGGTTTTGTTACCGGGACTGAAACTATGATTGTTGGGAACTGAAGGATAGAAAGCTCAGTGTGTAGATCTATTTCCCTGGTGCACATCATTCTACTTGACCTATGAAGCTCTATGCCAAGAAGAAAATTCAGATATGAAGAAAAGAGGTAAGACCTAAAAGCTTTGTGCTTTGATAAAAGTAAAGTAAGAAGTTTTGATTGAAAAGGTAAGATAAGTGGAATTTTTTTTTTCAAAAGTATGGATCTAGGTATGTTTGATAAATTTTGTCCTAGCTTGAAAAGTAGGGTACAACTAGTTAGAAGAAGGTTCAATATGAGTAGATCTGACAAAAATTATGAAAGAAATGTTATTCCTATGTATAGAAAGAATGTTTGGACTAACAAATGGTTGTAGGACCCTAGAAAGAATTTTTTGCAGGTTAGCTACTATGATCCTAGTGCGTAGTACATGAAAGTTTGGGGATCATTTCAAAGAAAAAGAAGACTAACCCTTTGTTACAGTTGTAGAAGACCAGGACATCTTGTTAAGGAATGCCCTGGTAGAAGACCTATTTGTCTTTGTTGTAAATCCACAGATCATGAAGTTTTATATTTCCCTAGAATGATTGCTAAGCTCGAAAGAATGAATATGAGACAAGAGAAACCTAAGGGAGGTTAAGAAACTAAGACCATGGCAGAACCCCAGAAAGAATCAGAGAATGTATTGCTACAAATGAAAGAAACCCTAAATGATCACAAAAATATCAACTTATCATATTCCAAGAAAAAGAATGCATAGAAGCAAGAATAGGAGACTTTGACATTGATTATGTTCTAGATGAAGAAACATAGGTAAATATCATGACAGAAAGAACTTGGGAAACTTTAGGAAATCTTGCTATGATTCCTTCATTGGGATGAATAGGGTTATTTAGAGGAAATTTGATAACCCTATGTGGAAGACTCACCCAGATATCTATGAGTGCTCATGGAACCTCGACAGAGGAAGATTTTGAGAATGTTAAATTTATTGAGGAAAGTGCCCCATTTTCTATGTTACTAGCAAAACCTTGGATTGAAATGGATCAGGCCAGAAGGAAAGAAGAAGAAGTCTTAGAGAAAAATAAGCAAGAATTAAAACATTTTATGACTAGGAGGATAGCACACTTGATTGAAGAACATGAGAACATATCGAAGCTACTTAGAACCAAAAGCTTGGATGTTGAAGTTGAAAGAATACAAGAAGACTCACATACGAGTATAACACCTACCCCATATAGAGAAGACATATTACTCTCTGACCCTATGAAAGGATCTCAACAGCGTGAAGTTACTATGCCAAAAGGAGATAAGGGTCAGAATGGAAAGAGGAATACCGAGACAAAGATCATCGGAAAGAAGGCTAGAAAGCTCAGTAAGAAGAGAGCAAAGATAGAAAGGTTACAGAAGGTTCGAGAGGGGACTTCACAGAAGGAAGGTTTGGAAGACTGGAACTTCACTAGGATATCAGAACAACGCAACATGGCACTTCGCCATGGAAAAGCGATATAATCGTTGAAAGCATTATAACCGTTAGCCCGACGACCCGAACAGTTAGAACTATAGTAATGGCATGAAGACTCGCCATAAGACTGTTGGGACTGCGCCACAATGGACATAACCACATTGATGAATGCCTCTCATTCGTTGGAGAGATCTGTTACATCGTCCCTACTTATTCCACCGACTATTGCACCGAGAACACTTTTGCAAATTATATCCAAGCCAACTCATTTCTACCGTGTTGTGTTTATTAAGATCGACACCTGTTCCATTGTCTTACGCAATCATTCATCCACCCAAGTTATCTGATCTAAGCGTGTATGTTAGATGAGCTCAGCGTCGCAGAGAAATTCGTTGAAGAAGTTCCCATCTATCTCATGGTCGAAAAATTAATGTCCACAGGTATTCAAGTGTCATCAACGAGAGGAGTGCAAGCCTCTTTGTTGACTACTTGTAGATCCAGACCATCCTGACCGGCAACAGAGAAGAGAACCAAGCACCGAGATGACTTGGAAAATGAAAATCTAATCCTAACCATACTACCCGACTACATCCCACCTCTGGCTAGTGCGGTGAGTCATGACAGTGTCCCGAGAGACTTTGATTATACCTTGGTTACTGCGTACCTCACGAAGGGGATACATGCAGTTAGAGCATAGCAGGATAAGATCGCGATGTTGAAGTTCAGCGACTTCAACCTAGGAGACCGCAAGAACCATAGTATTCTCACTCCTTACAAATACATGACCAAGACGAAGGGGAAAAAATCGAAAATAATCTCCTAGCCATGGACTATGAACCTCGTGCAATCCACCCTCTTGAATGTAATGAAGATTCCACACTTTGGAAGGCACCAGGAGGTTAATCATGTGTTAAGCTCCTGCTCTCATGCTACCAAGGCGACTACCTATGGCTAGACTGACGCATCACAATCGATCCAATGTTGATCCATAGGATCACCGGATTGAGCATGCAGGGACCCGACCCATGGGACTTCTACCCAGAGAAGGCTACAAATCACGCGTTGTCACAGAAGATCAAAGACACATATGGAGATGTAGAAAAGGGAACACGAGGCTACAAGGTAGCTTCCATCAATAATGGCACAGTACGCCTGGCCTTCCAACTAATCACAGGAAAGCTTGTGAGAAAGAACCAACCTACACAGGTCACAGGATTCGTTGTTGACCTCACCGGGAAATGTGTATAAGGACTCCAAATGAACTGGGTGAAGTACTTGGTAAACCAACTGGAATTATACTGCCACGAAGCTCGAGATCAGGGCTATGAGTTCCACTTTAGTTGGCTCTTGTTCCTCGTCGCATTTACCACTTGGGAGATGTTGGAAGGTGCGACCTTCTTGAACATTGAGTCGTTGGAGATGCTCACTGTGAAGTTCACCATGCTCTGGTACTCGAGTGGTATGGGAAAACAGTGGCAGTCGAATGCGGTATTTCATACATATTATCTCCAACTGAAGAGGGCTATCGAAGCTATCCCTCGCATGACGCCAAACACCATGCATCGGTTCCAACCCCTCACAAAGTTTTGCGTAGATCGGCACTTCAATTATATCATCGCACGCGCAGATGAGCATAAAGAAGAGCTTCAGTCATACTACAATCTCATAGAGGAGGACCTCTAAGAGATAACCAAGGACTGGCCAGCAGAGCTCCTGATCCCCGCTGACCCCGTGGAAATTTCAGACCCTGAACTAATCGAGATCCTGGAGACCACTCATGAAGAAAAGGATACCCCTGGACCCAAAAGAAGGAAGAATACTGAAGAGGTCCAAAACTTGAGTAGTGCATTGGAATAAATTGCTTTAGTATCACCTGGCCGAAGGGGTAATGACGAAGTAGATCAAAAAGAGACCCATGGAAAAGAAGATCAGCAGAAGCAGGATGAATTAAAACCACCTAGGGATCTTATTGATGAGGCTGATCCCTTGAAGAAAAGGAAGGTTTCCCCCATGAAACCCACTTCCCTAAAGAAATCCAGAGCCACCTTGACTAAGATGCAGACTGTGCTCACTGTAGATGACTTCAAATTCATCATTACGGCTATAGTAGATGCCTCATAGGACATCTTGCATAAAAATGAAGCCAAGCAGGAGGAGATGTATGACATGATCGAGGTTGAACTCAAAGGGGTACAACATGCCCTTCAATCCAGCTACGTAGTATCCATTGTACCCCCGCTATCAAAAGAACCATAGTTGGGAGATGAGCCTGCCCAACTCCACAGACTAGTTGATGTGACCGAATCTCACCTTCATCGAGCACAAGCTGAGAAAGACCAGGCCACAGTGGCCCTGAAACAAGCCCAAGAAGAAATGGTAGAGCAACGTCGGGTCACAAAAATGGAGAAGGATGACCTTCAAGCCAAGTTTGAAGAAGAGAGGGTGCAGGTCAAGCAAGAAAAAGAGAAGTTGCTCGCATAGCAGCTTGGAGTCAAATAAGCATTTGACAGAGAAATTCACTCTGTGACGGTCTTAGAGCCAAACATAGAAGATCGAGTGGAGCATAAAGTATCGCAACTTGCGGAAGCGATCCAACATATTCAACAAATAACAACATACTTAGAGCTATGAAAAGTGCTCAGCACTCCACCAGATGTACATGATCAAAGAGAAGAAACTGCTTGAAGCACAGTTGAGAGAATCAAGGCCCTCACCATGGAATGTAAACAACTAAGTGATCACAGTGCCCAGACTTATGAGCAACTCATTGAGGATCCTGAACTGAAGGCATTGGAGTCACATCTCCAGGAGGAAAGCAATAAGAAGAAACAATACAGGCGCAGTCAAATCCCCTATCAGTCATTGAGAGGATAAAGCGATCCCAAGAACAGTGCACTACTCAACAATAGGTCCACACCATTCAGATAAAGTCATGGAAGTGACTCAGATGCTCCAACCAAAACATGATGAGGCTTTCCAAATATTCACAGAGATTGAAGGCCGAGGAGTGGAACTGGAGAAATTCGTCACTACAGTTGAACAATGTTTAGAGGGACCTGTCAACGAAGCAGTAATCCAAGATTTTGTCAAACAGGAGGTCATGGCGCAACAACAAGTCGAAGCAGCTCAAGCCAAGCTCAAGGATTTTGAAGCAGATCTACCCAAACTAGAGTGACTTGGGATGAGTCACAGGTGAGTGTTGGGAGCCTGTTGGCCCTTGACCAAGTTCTGAGCATCCTTGGTCATGTTTGACCTACTTTTGGGACTTCGATAGGCTGTCAAAGGTGAAGCACAAGTCGAAGTAGAGATTGCAGTATATTTTCCCCTTTTTAGGGGTTTTTGGGTTTTGGGCTTATGTAACAGGTATTGGGATGTCGGCCCATGGATTTACCGATGTTTAGGCCCTTTTTGTAATGTATAAATAGAAATCTAGGCGATGTAGGAAGTAGTTCGATCTATGTGATCAAAGAGAGGCTAGATATTGTGCTAAGTGCAACTTGTAAGTGCTTTGTGCATGCTATGTTGAGAACTTTCAGAGCTAAGTGAAAGTGATTTTAAGAGACTGTGAAGAGGCTTTGTGTTGTAACTCAGGGAAGGAGGATCTAGCGGAGTGTGCGCAGATCTCTTGTCCTCTGCAGAGTAAGATATCATGGCTCTATGCATGTAGAATATTGACAGAAAGAAATAAAAAAGAAGAGTTGGTGGACATAGCCCCGGGGTGGGGGTGAACCACATATATCTTGGTGTTGTGTGTGATTTCTCGTGTTGTGGTTGTGTTGTGCTTTATGGTTGTTCTCTTGTTTATGTGGTTAAATGCTTAGTGCACTTATATATTCCTAGAAGAATCTAATGTGATAGCTTAGTGCTGAATAATTTGAATGAATGCTAGATCTGATCTATGTTGGTATGATAAGTGCTTGAATTTATTGGATCTGTGTGAATACTACACTGATCTATTATTAGAGCTTAGTTGCGCTGTAACCTAAGACTGAATATTAATGAACTATAATTTCTAATTACTCTGTTAAGGTGTTACAATCACAGATCTATGTCCCAACTAAGGTTGCAGACATCTGAGTCCTGCAACCACCCCTACCTCTACCTCGGGTGAGAATTCATCGCTTCGCAAGTGTCTCTGAAAGGGTCGGTAGTTAGGGTTTTGTTGGTGCACTTTTGTAAGCATTGAACCCTAGGTCTGCCCCTGTGCCAACAAGGATTTACAACATTTTTCCAGCCATCATGTTAGGTCTAATTAAAGGAGCAGAAACATGGTTTAGGACTGGAATATTGATACTTGGATGAGGGTTCTTAGGAATAAGTGGAGGTCTATAGGCTTGTTGGCCAACCAAATTTAGGAAACCTATCTGCAACAACTAATTAAATTCCTCTGAATTGCATCAAAATGAATGCATAATCTAAGCCTTTTATTTCCTCTATGCCAAGAGCCTAATACTCTACCCCTATTGTTACCTCTTCTTCCATGGCTGCCCCTACTGAAAAATCTCATGCTAACACATAATTTACACACATCAGAACCTAAGCAAGACATAATCCATCATCTAAAATTTTTGTAGAAAAAAATAGTTTAAGCATGGATCTATACCTAACAATACATATGCAAACAATCATCATGCATTCCATGTTCTTAAATCTAGCAGTCACTTGGAACAAGGATTTTGAAATGGATTTGGGATTAAATGATGGGATTTGTAATGAGAGAAAAATGGTAAGTCTGACAGGCATGTAAAATGGATTATTCTCTTCCATGGCCATCTTTTAAAACACCTCATCAACTCTTAATCATATTATTTTATCTAGAAAACATAATTAACCCTGAACAAGTTAATATCTCTCTTTTGATCCATTTAATTATGTAATTACATAACTATAATTAAGCATGGGGATAAAAGAGAAATTTGGGGAAATGAAGCAGGATTGTAATGAGCGAAAAATGGTAAGTATGAAAGGGAATGAAAAATTGGACATGCTTATAATTACAATTTTCTCCATAATTACTTCATTCTTTCAAACATTTCTTGTAATTCAAATACACATAATCATTATGCAGCTATAGTGTTCAGAGTTAAGTTTGTTGATTCTTCAAAATCCCAAACAATTTATAAAATCCTATTTGAAGAAGATCCCATAATAGTCTCATCTGTAACTCATTGTCGGCTGCAAATACCCTTTAATCCAAATTGATCAAATTTATATTCCAATTCATTATATCTATCACCCTATTTTTCCATGCAATCATCTCCTATTACCGTCTAAAAACCAAAATCGATCACCAACAACTACACAACTTCAATGAGAACAAAGTTTAGAAGCCCAACAAAGACATCAAAGGAAAAATTCAGACCAATGTCGATCAATCTTATGAAATTAAACCAATTGACCATTTTTTTTTTGCAATGCACCAATGATCCATAATATGAATCAATGTATAATCAAATCTCAAGACTGAATTGTGTGACCCATTTTACATAGGTATGATAAAAACACAGAACTTCCAACTAGATTGACCTACCATCACTGTGGTAAACTTGTGGCATCATCGAAACCAAAATAACAAGTGACTTCTCATAAAAAAAATATCTACAATGATGAAGGATGAGTCAACCCCAAAACTCAGTGGTAAACCTTTAGATAACATTCAAATTAAAAGTTCAAATACCATCCAATCACGCTAGAGTTGTCATAAGGGTTTGCATGCAGTAAAAAAAAGGTACGGTTTCAAAACCCTTGTTAGTCCTGCAACACAATTCGACCACACCATTAATCCTGAGACTCCATGGGTGATTTTAAAACAACAATTTGACTTCAAAATTATGGTGCAACCCCAAACGAATGTATGTTCACTATAATGCTACGTTTTTATTTCTTTGTTTTGTTGAAACTTATCAACCAAGTCGAATTAGCGAGTTTTTTTTTTTAACAAGACTTGTGACTATTACAGATCATTGTTATAGCAAGATTTGCCTCACCATTGCTATCTTACACAGAGGGCCTTTTTCCATTTCCCTATGCAGACTTTTTATCCCTTTTTGATGAATCCAGATCTAAAAATATACATTTTTCCACATATACACTCCCTAACTACTATGCAAGATGCGTATACGCTCATTGATCCACTACAACTCGTGTATATTGGGATTTGTGCCAGAAAATACAAAATGAGGTCGGGTTTCCATGTCACGACAAAAGACCTTTGATCCTTGGCTTTCCATATACTGGAAACATTTCGACTCGGCCCTTCAGTTGCATCCTGCAGGCTATAAGATCACAATTTCGAACTATGGAAAAGGAGAAAGCATTCAACTTTGAGAGCAAAGTTACTCTGGAGAAATTACTTCATATTGAGTCTGCATCCCTTTGTCCCTCAAGTCTAAACACGGTGTTCAACCCCCAAGCTCTTCCCTTATTATTGAGAGGACCTCTTTGCCTCTTTCTCATGAGCTTGCCTTTGGTGGAAAATTGAAGTGGTGGGGACCCAGTTGGAAGGAACTTGGTTTCTTGGTTTCAAACCATGCCGACACAGAAGTTTGTAATGTTGACACTTATGTTGATCAATTATTAATAGAAATACTCCTTTCCCGTCCTATTGGTATCTTGCAAATATATGATTATTATCCATGGGCGTGTTTGTAATGTTTATTAATGGATTATGCTATCTGATGTGCTAACCCCTTTTATATCATCACTATATACTTTCTTTTCTTTTTAGTTGAGAACTTCTCACAAGTATAAAGCTTTGGGTCAAAGTGCTCAAACGGTGGAACATCAGCAAACGTTGGATCGAGGTAGGTCTCTTTCTTGTATTGCACATTAGTTTATATAACATATGTTGGAATTGAGTTGATTTTTGCAGTCATACCTATCTGTTGTGGTTTACCCTTGGCCATAGAGAGTTTTTCCCTTGTAACAGAAATGGCGACTCCACTAGGGAAAGATTTTCCTTCTAAGGGTTGAAGTAATTTTTCTTCTTACATTTCTCTTTTTCCTTTGTGTTTCTTGTCGTATCACTGCTTGACAGATCCTGTTCACTCTGAGTCTGATTTTTCAGCCTTTTACCCTTGCTTGGCCCTGTTTTAAAGCATATACACCCTTTTTGCCTTGACAGTCGCGTATACACACCTGTTGTCTCACTACAGGAAGCGTATATATGCTTTGTTCTCTTGAACAGTCACGTATACCACTTCTCCTTGCTTGTTTGCTTGGTTGAGTGTCTTCTGGGTAGGATTTAAAGATTTCTAAGCCTTCTTAGGTCTCTGTAGTGTTTTTTGAGATTATCTAGGATGACAGGAAGCCTGTTTAGAGTTGGATTTGTGGGCATAGTCTTTCTCTTTGCTTTCTATTTTTAATTTGTCCTTGGCTTATGGGATGTTTGCTTGGTTGCCTGGTATTATGATTGAGTTATTTCTTTTATACACAGTAGAATTCATCTGTCAAGTTTCTTATCAGTCCATGCATTTTCTTTTTAGAATATTGAAAATACAAAAAAATAGGCATTTTGTATTGGTTGGCATTTTTGTCTTTGAATTTTCATCATTAGCTTAGCACATTTAGTGAAAGATCATATTTTACTTCTGAATTGCAGATTTGAAATTGAAGACTACACTGTTTTTATTAGCATATCATTCATTGAAAAGTTAAAGATAGACTTTGCATTGTATCCATATTTATTTTTTGACAGAGTCATAACACCATGAGTTTCACTTCCATACCTTTTTGAGTAACCACGACCAATAAAATTTACGCTTTAAACTAAAATTGATTAGTCATGATTTTATTTTTAGGGTGCACAAACTAGCTTAGGATTTAGTGCCTTGGAATAGGATTTTGTGAGTAAACTTCTCCAAGGCAATTAAATCAACATATGTGTTTGAGACAGGGAGTTGAGAAGTTGATTGTATAATTGGTAAGATTAGGAGGCTCCGCTCACACCGGAGTTAATCACGAGGTCGTACGAAGTTAGTTGAAGGGATAACCCCTAGATACTCACCTAGCGTCAGAGATATTTCTGTGGATTTATTCGTATTTGGGGATCTTGCTAGCGCCCATACCTCTGTGAGAGGTGGTGCTTTCAAGGTTTCGGGCTTTTCTACCCTTCCCATACGCTGATCCAGACTTACGAATGCTCGCATGTGCATCGGTTATACAGTGGCTTATTAGTTGCTTGACTTAGGTATCTCATAGGTTACTTGCAGGGGTATTCTGCTTGTATCCTGAGTCAGATAGGGGTCGGACAACACACTTCCTTTATGGAGGATTACCTCTCTGGGGAGATCTGACCGACTGGATGTTAATCCCACAAGGGCCTCTATAACTGATTATGTTACCTCCAAACTTTAGCAAGGAGTCTCAGGTCCCTCTTGGATGAGGCATACCTTCTTTAGCGAGGGAGGCCACTCAACCACTTTAGCCCGTTTGCATGCATATTGGCCGCTTGACTTTTTGGTATGCTCTTTGATTACTAGTTGGCCTTAGGAGTCTATACTGAGTCTCCATTATCATGGACAGTGGAATTCCTTTTTCTCCCTCATTTACTGCTACCCCCCCCCCATGATGTTCACTCATTTCATGGGGATGGATCCTTCCGCTTCACATTATGGTATGTAAAATTATAATACTCAGTCCATGCCTTGGGTCTCTAATCATTTTTCTCATGGTATGCTTGATATGTCTTCGCACTTTCCATCCTTTGTCTCACCTCCTTATGAAAATACAAGTTTTGGGTCTGGGGGTATGATGCCTCCTTCTTATCCCTCTCCTTTTGGTAGGAGTCATATCCTTCAAACACCTCTTATGGTAGGAGGTTGGAATATTCCTTCCTACGAATCCACTATGTGATAAGTAAGTGCCCAATTAAGTAATCATTCTACTTGTTACACTCCATCGACTTATCCTTCCTTCTCTATGTCAGTTCCTACGAACACTTTTCCCATGGTTGACATCTGTCTACCCTCTGGTGTTTCATCCGGGGGGAATTATTATTATAGTATGGGCAACCCCTGTCATGAAGTTCCTTTGTCTGGGGGAAACATATATCCTCACATGAGTAACCCTTGTCATATCCCTTTCTCTTCGCAAGCGACTTTCACAATGTCGATGCACTTACAACCCTTTATGAATCAATATGGAGGAGGATACTATCCTGTTGGACATGAGGGACAGGGTGTAAACCAAGATCCTTCTTGGCCTACAATTTCTTAAAACCAATCTTTCCTTGGAACTTGGTCTCAAATGCCGCAATTCACCACTGCCACAAGTCCAGTCATTGCGTGTCATATTGGCATTATATCACCAACCGCTGCTAGTCATGTTGGAGATTGGTCAACAACCTCTGCGAGTCATGTTGAAGACCTGCAACCAGCCACTGCAAGTCATGCTGGGGGCACAAGTCTAGTCGTTGCATGTCATACTGGAGTTATATCACCAACCTTTGCTAGTCATGTTGGAGATTGGTCAACAACCTCTGCGATTCATGTTGAAGACCTGCAACCAGCCACTGCAAGTCATGTTGGGGGCACATGTCTGGTCACGGCTAGTCACACTACACATCCATCACCAACCTCTGCTAGTCATGTTGGGGATTCATCACCAACCTCTGCTAGTTATGTTGGGGATTCATCACCAAACTCTGCTAGTCATGTTGGAGATTTTCTACTAGCCTTTGCAAGTCATGCTGGGAGCATGTCACCAGCCACTGCAAGTCATGGTGGGGGCATTCATATGATTGAGAAGCCTAGACGTCTCAGACATAAGCCTATATTACTTTGCACGACTTGCGAAGGAAGTCACCTTACTCATTTGTGTCCTATTATTGTTGGGATACCAGAAGCATGGGGCTCACCTAAGGGCCCTTCCGGTTCTGAGGAATCTATGGTTTCACAACACTCTGTTCCTTCTTTGGTTGATACAGCAATCATGCTGATGTAATCTTCGACTGACACCTCTTTCCTTTAGGGGTTGATGCGTCCTTTGACCTTGTTGTCTCACATCCTGTTCAACCTGTAGTCATGTCAATGCAATATTCGATCGGCACCTTTCCTATGTTCAGGGGTGATGCGTCTCTTGACCTTGTTGTCTCGCATCTTGTTCAACCAACGGTCGTGTCGATGCAATCTTCGACCAACAACACTCCTATGTTTTGGGGTGATACACATCTTGACCTTGTTGTCTTGCATCCTATTCAACCAATGGTTGAGGAAGTGGTCGTATCGATGCAATATTCAATCGAACCCACTCTTCTCTTGGAGAGTGATAAGTCTAAGGAAGCGGTAGAGCCAATGCAATTTTTGGTCGATCTTGCTCTTCTGGTTCTAATTCTATACCATCTATGCAATGTCCTTAGCAATTATATTACTTCACCTTCTAAACAAGAGAGATTTTTACTCTTCCTGAGTTCTCTCCCTCCAAGTCTTGACAAGGTTCCCTTTGATTGGGATGGTCTTGTGGGGTATCCAATGCCTTCGCATATGTATTTTCTAGGAAGAGACATTATTCTATATATCACAGAGATGATAACCTCTATTAGCACTTTTTCCTCCTCAACTTGGAGAGATTTTTGTCTTCCCAAGCATGTGTCAGTTCTTCATAATATACTGACATTCCACAACAGTTTCGCATGAGAGCCTTGGCCTCCCCCGTGGTTTACCACCTAGAATATTCCAATCAAGTATCAGTTAATCACTTTTCCGACTCATCCAAAAACTAAAAAGATCACCGAGTGATTTTTCCCTTTTGTTGGACACACCTACCACACTTAGAGGGGGGGGTGAATGAGTGTGGGGATATTTTTCCCAAAACTTCCCTCTTACACAAAAACTCTTTAGTTAACATTCAACATTTGTTCACTACTCATTGTTTTCATTTACAATCAGTAATATGTGAATACATATCAGCAACATATATCAGCAACATATCATCAACAAATCATATCCACAAGGAACACAAAGAACATAAGATGTATGTACATTTTTTCTTTTTATTATGGACTTCAATCCCGGGGTTTTTCAGCAACAACTGAATAGAGTACAACTCTATAAGAGCACCAGATCTATATGCAAGACTCAACTTACATTCTCAGCACCAACTGAGATGAGGCACAATCCTCAATAGATATCAATTTTTCAACATAAACAAGTGCATCAACCATGCACCAACCTATGCCAAACAACCTGTAATCAACCTGTACCATAAACAAGTGCATCCAACCATGTACCAAGTATATACCAATAATGTGTCAAATAATCATAAACAATGACTCATCAATATGTACCAACATCATCAACTATACACCTCATGTATGTGCCAACTCATCAACTGCTTGTCTCAACCATGACTAGTTTTGGATTAGTCAACAACCCCAACTTGAAATAATCATAACTTTGTACCTATAATGAATAAATATTTGAAACTGATACACAATGTTCTTCAGTGTGTCTTATGCAATTACTCCAGGTGACACTACTTGGAACCTCTCAAAAAAGGCGTTATAGCAAAAATGACATACCTTGTTGAATTCTGGCTTATTCTAGAGAGAGACCTTGTAGAGCATGCCCCGCAAAAAATATTCATTGAATTGATATGAAACTATTAAAAAACATACAACAGCATGTACCCTAAAAAACACATTTGGTCTCACTGAATTTGGATCTGTTATGAAGAAGTTATGACGTTTTTACCCGAAACACCTATTTTTGACTAGTTTCAGGACTAGCCACAAACCCTATTTTCCACGGAGTGTAACTCCAAAAATACAACGACTCACATGCTGCATTTTTTACCACAGATACTTGGGTATGTTTTCTCAATGGAATAGAAATATCATGGTCTGATAATTATAGAAAAACATTTATAGCGAAAATGGTGAGATGACCTATAAATAACATACCTTAGAAAGCACCATCAAAAGAATTTATCCTTCCTTGCATTTCGGCCTTCTTTTCTTCACCTTTCCTTAGAATTTAGGCTTAGATATCCTTGTTTACCTCAAACACATATATATATTCAATATTCTCAAGTGTGATTAAAATGAGAGAGCCTTGCCTCTTATTTATACTCTCCAAGTAGCTTCCTTAAAAACATCTTCTAGGTCACTTGGCCCCACTTTCCTTATTTTAGGGTTAACCCCCTTCTAATTTCTTCATTAAATTTATTATTTAAATAATTTATTTTGTATTCACTTTGAATTATAGTAAACTCATCACTTCACTTTATTATTTACCTTTTAAAATCCCTTAAACCACTTTGACTACTTTGACCTTTTGGGGCTTCCAGATGACATGTGAGGGTCCTCCAACTTCGTAAGGCCATAACTCTCAAACCATGAGGAGTTATGTGACATTCCATATACCACCAGAAATGGAATGACATGTACTATCGATATAGAATAGTATTTTCTGAAAATATATCATAACTCATACAGTTACCCATCAAACAAACTTGGGTCCATTACCCAAACCTGGGGTCTCCAACTTCTCATGGCCATAACTCTCTAACCATGAGGAGTTATGTGACGTTCTACATACCACCGGAAATGGAATGATAAAAACTATACATATATGATAGTTTCCCTGAAAAATTCAATGTCCTTCATCTCATTATTCCACATACAAGCATGGGTCCTCCAACCATTCTTCTAGGATAACTCAATCCACAAAGCGTCTTCTCGTGAGGGCTTTCACCATAAGGGGACCACTTTGAAGTTCATTCATTTGTGCACCTTATCAATCATGATAAGACAATAATGATTCATCTATACATTTTTCCAACAATGCATCATATACCAATGAAACCACATTGATCC
>JASDQU010818000.1:29853-63367 GCA_032191745.1 Picea mariana
TAAAATGAGAGAGCCTTGCCTCTTATTTATACTCTCCAAGTAGCTTCCTTAAAAACATCTTCTAGGTCACTTGGCCCCACTTTCCTTATTTTAGGGTTAACCCACTTCTAATTTCTCCATTAAATTTATTATTTAAATAATTTATTTTGTATTAATTTTGAATTATAGTACACTCATCATTTCACTTTATTATTTACCTTTTAAAATCCCTTAAACCACTTTGACTACTTTGACCTTTTGGGGCTTCTAGATGACATGTGAGGGTCCTCCAACTTCATAAGGCCATAACTCTCAAACCGTGAGGAGTTATGTGACGTTCTACATACCACTAGAAATGGAATGACATGCACTATCCATATAGAATAGTATTGTCTGAAAATATATCATAACTTATACCGTTACCCATCAAACAAACTTGGGTCCATTACCCAAATCTGGGGTCTCCAACTTCTCATGGCCATAACTCTCTAACCGTGAGGAGTTATGTGATGTTATACATACCACTGAAAATGGCATGAAAATCACTATACACATAGGATATTTTCCCTGACAAATTCAATGTCCTTCATCTCATTATTCCACATATAATCATGGGTCCTCCAACCATTCTTATAGGATAACTCAATCCGCAAAGCGTCTTCCCGTGAGGGATTTCACCATAAAGGGACCACTTTGGAGTTCATACATTTTTGCACCTTATCAATCATGATAAGACAATAATGAGTCATCTATACATTTTTCCAACAATGCATCATATACCAATGAAACCACATTGATCCATCTTCATCATGTATCAATGACAACTCATTGATCCATCTTCATCATATCAATGACAACTCATTGATCCATCTTCATCTATGCATTCTCATCAAGGACAATACATATTATATTACATCAATCATCAATCAATCAATCCTTTGACATCAATCAATCACTTGACATCAATCAATCAAACCATTGGCATCATCAATCAAACCATTGGCATCAATGACAACATGATCCAACACCTTTCACACTCGTTAAAATTGGATATGAAAGATCATGAGTCCTAATTAATCTCTTTTCTGACTCGCTATAAAAAATAGAAAAGAATCCTGAGTGAACTTGTCTTTTTCACACTCATAAATTAGATTTGAAAATATGTCTATTTGGCACAAGTTTACCCCTTTTTCACACCAAGTAGACTAAAATACATAAAAAATGACATTTTTTGGTGTTAAGTTGTGATTGCATCTCATGCCCTCGCTTGTTGTATTGAGCCTTTAGTTGGTTCTCGCTTTGCTTTATAAACTGTTGCCTAAGAAGTTTGCATCCTCAACCAAGCAGAGCCTTGTTTTTATCCTTCGCAATTTGACACCCTATACCCTGGAGGGAACATCACCCCGAGTGTCCATCTCCCACATGAATTTCCTTGCATTGAGCATAGGTACGTTCCACTATTGGAACTAGTTTTGTTTACTTGTGACACTCGTTCCCTCCTCTATATCATAGCATTCATTTGTTATGAAAAAACAAAAAAACATGGGTGGGAAGGGAATACTATATTGTAATTGGAAGCATTCGTGTCACCTTTGAATAGAGCACAAAGTTATTGAGTCTATGTGTCATCATAACATTGGGTTTAGCATGGCCTTAGGAAGTTGATCCCGCTACAAATTTTTCTCTATCGACTGGTTACTCTTCCAGTCCCTATAGAGAGCATTATTGATGCCTCCTACATTTAATTGTCACACCATTGATTCCATGTTGTCGGAGTCCACCATATGTCTCATACTCTTGTTCAAAGGAAGTCTATCAACTTGTGTCGGTCACTCCTCAAAAATATTGACTTTGCATATCAGCCATACCCTCAATTTGTCTCAAAATCACATGATACTTTGGTCTTATCATGCACCTTGGCCCTACTTTCATCATTGGTAGGTCACCTTGAACCCAGCAATCGAAATTTCATCATTGGTTGTTGACTGGGTGGTTTCCCTTGTGTTCAATGGCAAGACATCTATTCACACTTTGGGATTCATGCAATGTATTGGATGTCATTAGCCTTATTGGTGGTTTCCTCACCTTTGTCAGCAGTTTTTCATCATTGGATGCTATTCAAAGGGTCCTTTTCATGTACCGCTTACATTTGGAACACACAAAAGACACAAAAGTTCGTTGGTTCATGAACATGTTCTTTGTTTGATCTCCACCAAATCATGAAGCTCTTGCTTTGTTCCTCATGCTGACTAATGAGACATGCCTCAATGATCTCCTTTCAGCGGGTCTCCTTCCATCGAATTCAGCTCATTTATTCTGGATATGGGACCTAGATTTTTATGAGTACCTTGAGGCTTGCAGTCATTAGTGGTAAGCTCTCTCGCCATTGACAAATGGGAATACATCAATGTCTCTTGATTAATGGATCTCTCAAGTGTTCGACACCAACTCCTTTATTCACATTTGTAGATATGTAATCGATGCCTTAATAGATACTTTCATTATCGGTAGGTTGTCTCGCGTTTATTAATGGTATACTTCAATGACCGGTAATCAAACAATGTCTCATCGTGTTCGACCTCAACTCATTTATTCACATGATGTAGACTTGCACCATTGGCGGATAATGTAGAAGACTTGAAGACATCACTATGTGGCCATAGCTTTCCTGAGCTATTACTTCCATTTCATTGGACCAATACCTATTTGACTTCAGTGATCATGGGAGATCAGATTGTACTCCATGGTATACAGATATCTTAAGATTGATTTTTGAGACTAGTTTCAATGGGCCTTGTTCGTGACTATGACAGCTTTTGGCATATAACCGCATTTGTATTTGCCTATTCATGGCCATGAACACTTGTTTGGTATATTTTTCACATGGATCTGCATTGTATTCTTGGAAGCCATGTATACAAAGTTAGTACATAATGTAATGAGCAATTGAGTTCATCCAGCTAGTTCTCTACCACTCCACTTCTAGGTTATTTATAATGTATTTCGGTCATCGCAGATACTCCTATGATCTCACACATTAGGGGGCATTTGTTATAGAAATATTTGCCTCACCATTGCTATCTTGCACAGAGGGCATTTTTCCATTTCCCTATGTAGACTTTTTATCCCTTTTTGATGAATCCATAGCTAAAAATATACATTTTTCCACATATACGCTCCCTAACTGCTATGCAAGATGCGTATATGCTTGCTTCTCCACTACAACTCACGTATATTGAGAATTGTGCCAAAAAATACAAAATGTAGTCGGGTTTCCATGTCACGACAAAAGACCTATGATCCTTGGCCTTCCATATACTGGAAACGTTTCGACTCAGCCCTTCAGTTGCATCCTGCAGGCTATAAGAGCACAATTTCGAACTATGGAAAAGAAGGAGAAAGCATTCAACTTTTACAGCAAAGTTACTCTGTAGAAATTACTTCATATTGAGTCTGTATCCCTTTGTCCCTCAAGTCTGAACACAGTGTTCAGCCCCCAAGCTCTTCCCTTATTATTGAGAGGACCTCTTTGCCTCTTTCTCATGAGCTTGCCTTTGGTGGAGGATTGAAGTGGTGGGGACCCAGTTGGAAGGAACTTGATTTCTTGGTTTCAAACCGTTCCGACATGGAAGTCTGTAATGTTGACACTTCTACTAATCAATTATTAATAGAAATACTACTTTCCCATCCTATTGGTATCTTGCAAATATATGATTATTATCCATGGGCGTGTTTGTAATGTTTATTAATGGATTATGCTATCTGATGTGTTAACCCCTTTTATATCATCACTATATACTTGCTTTGCTTGTTTGTTGAGAACTTCTCACAGGTATAAAGCTTTGGGTCAAAGTGCTCAAATGGTGGAACATCATCAAACGTTGGATCGAGGTAGGTCTCTTTCTTGTATTGCACATTAGTTTATATAGAATATGTTGGAATTGAGTTGATTTATGCAGTCATACCTGTCTGTTGTGGTTTACCCTTGGCCATAGAGAGTTTTTCCTTTGTAACAATCATAAAATAAGATCGAACAAATGATGACAGAAAGAGGTTTTAGAACTTCACTTTATTTTATCTCAAATGGGTTTGTCAGGTCCTTGTTAAACTTCATGACACTCACAAAGTTCACATGCAAACCATTTGCAAAGTGATTTTGTGATATATAAAACCCGCAATCATGACTCTGACATTATCAGGCCAACAAAATCCGGAGGCAACCATAACCATCCAACCAGAATGTGAAATAAGTAACACAACAATGAAAAAACCATGATTCAAAACATTTAACTCGTAATCCCACATGATTTTCAAACACGGGATTAAGCAATCAAATTTTCAAGCACAATATGATGTTACAGAGTCAAGCGTAAAATATTCAGCAAAGAAAACACATTGTATGAGAGAGAATCGAAACCCCGGTACCTGTCATCATGAAGGTTAAAAGGGTGCCTCTGAGCAATTTCAATAGTTACTGATACTCCAACTTCCTCCAAAACCAAATGATATGAATTCCAAAACCAAGGTGGTATACCAACATTGTTGGTGCATTAACTTAGCTATTCACATTGTGCTGGGGTGATGACCAGCATTAGACATCAACTAAACCCAAGACAAGCCAAGTCAAAAACTTACGCAATCGTTAAATGCCAATTAATTGCCAGCTCCTAAAAAAACACATGCCTTTGTATGCTCATTAATACTATTGATATCATTATTTTCACTATTTATATACAAAGTATCATAAGTGTGTTTCCTCTATAATATATATATCCCACATGCGTTGAGTCTTACAAATTTCACCATTTACCACTTTGAACGAACACGACCACTTACAACAATGTGAATATTACCATGCTCTTATAACTTGTATCATATGCATCGAACCATACATACAAAAAATGAAAAATGTATGTGTAATATGTTATGAGTATATCTATAAAAACTATCCTTTTTTTTTAAATAACAAGTCATAACCATGGGGTTTCAATAAAATCATCAAATACATTAGTTGTGGCTAATAGGTGAATAAGATATCGACAAATAGACCAGAAGATTTAACACCCATTTTTATTTTAAACCATAAATTGTCAATCGTGAAAACCGTGAACCGATGACAAAGAAAATTAATCACCACTTGAACCAAATTGTTACCATTTACTCAGCTCACATCAACATTCTCAAATATGCATGTGATCCATTAAAATCAAAGAAAACCTTCAACAACGCTTGAATCAATTTCCCTTTCCTCCAAGTTTTTTTTCTATTAACACTATAGGGGGTCCCACTCATTAGTTTACTTAGTGTGTGTGTATGTGTGTGTGTGTATGTATATATATATTCATAAAACATATATGTGCATTTCAATTCTTTGTAGGTCGGTGACTTCATAACAATTTTAAGAGTCAACAAGACGCTCATAAATCACCTTGATCATGATGAGGGCATTGGATTTGCACCCAATGAGGGTTTGCAGCACCCTCTTGTAGCTAGTATTAGTTCTCATAGAGAACTCGAGAAGTTAAAGTTTCCCGATTTTTGGGGTTCCAAGGACGTATTAGCCATCAAATCTTAGTTAGAGAATATGGCAATGTGTTTTTCATTACATGATTATACCTCCAACATGAAGGTCTGCATGGGGGTATTTTAGCTCAAAGGGAGTGCGCTTCTTTGGTGGAAGACACTCTTACTACAGTTGAATATGGCCACTGAAGACATTTCTTGGGAATTGTTCGAGGAGCGATTTCGAGAGAGGTACCTATCTGATGAGTTCATTGAGCATCATCTCAATTAATTCAATGTTTTATGATAGGGAATTCATACGGTACTTGAGTATGAGGCTAGATTTATGGAGTTTCTTAGATATTATCTGCACCTGAACACTGAAAAGTTAAATGTGAATAACTTTGCCTTTGGTCTCAACTACAACATTCACGTTAAGGTGAGGCTTTTGATGCCTCAGACTTCGCATGATAAAATACATAAATTTTGTATCGCTGAGGAGGAATTGAACAATGGAGGTCAGGGTAGGAATTCTTCTAGAAAGATAGGAAATAATCCACTTACAGTGCCACAACAACAGACAACCATTAGACAAAATTATGGGCACTGTGATACACCTAGAGGACCTTTATTTTTTGCACCACACAGACAAGATACCAATAAAAGGACTCTGTATAGAACACCACTGCAGTAGCAACCACATGGTCCTCAACAACAACAACAATATAGATCTGTTCTGCAAAACAGATCAGGACCTTAGAACCCTAGATTAGCAGATTCTTTCTCTGGAACTAGGAGCACCGGTCCTAAGAATGAATGTTGGACTTGTGGAGAACCCCACTATCAGACAGATTGTCCAATCAAGAAGGATAAAGATACTAGATCAACAGGATAGAGGATTGTGGGAGATCTAGGCAAGGCCCATAGGATTCATGTAGCGGTGAATAACCGCCAAGCTGAGCATCAGTCTACAGTGCTCGAGACTTCAGGTATGATATCAGATCAACAATTTAGTATTTTGATAGATCCAAGAGCTACTGAGAGTTTCATTTCTAGTGTTGTGCTCAAAATAATTAAGGTGAAGGTAGTCAAAAAAGATGATTTTAGATATTTAGAACTAACATCTGGAGCCAAGAAAAAATTTGGAGGAAAGGTTAAAGATTGTAAATTAATTTGGGTGAATTTGTCACAAGTGTAAACCTTTTTTTCACAACCTTGGGATCCTATGACATTGTGATTGGAATGGATTGGTTAGAATCACACGACGCAATACTTAACTGTAAGATGAAAAGATTAATCTTAATTGATGTTTTGGGACAGGGTAGAGTAATTGTAGGAAGAAACCAAGGAGTGTCGCTAAGATATATTACTTGCCTACAATTACAAAAAAATATGTACAAGGGATGTAAGTTGTATGTCATTTTAACTCTTAACAAAAAGGGTGACACAAAAGGATTGGAATACTTTCTGATAGTATCAGAGTTTGTTGATGTTTTTCCTGAGGAACTACCGGGCATACCACCGAAAAGAGAATTGGAATTTACTATATATCTAAAACGTGGAACATAACCAATTGCAAGAACACCATATCGGATGTCGACACCTGAATTGCAAGAGTTAAAGATGCAATTCAAGAAATTATTATATTTTGTACTTATACATCCAAGTGTATCACCATGGGGTGCACCAATAAGTTTTGTAAGAAAGGAGGGATTGTGGAGGCTTTGCATTTACTATTGTCAATTAAACAAAGCCACGATCAAGAATCAATACCCGTTACCAAGGATTGATGACTTATTTGATCAAATGAAGGAGGAGACAATATTTTCGAAGATAGATTCGATATCGGGGTCTGACCAATTGCGAATCAAAGAATAAAATGTTCCTAAACCAACGTTTAAGACAAGCTTTGGACATTACGAATTTACTGTATTACCGTTTGGTTTGACAAATGCCCCTGGTGTATTCATGAGTTTAATGAATGGGGTATTCTATGAATACTTGGACAAGTTTGTACAGGTATCCATTGACGACATATTAATTTACTCTTGGACTAAAGAGGAGCATGACGAACATCTAAGATTAGTTTTGCAGTGCTTAAGAGAAAACAAGTTGTACAGAAAGTTGTCGAAATGTTCCTTTTATCAGACAAAGATTCATTATTTGGGACACATTATTTCTGGAGGAGGTATCAATGTGGATCCAGTGAAGGTAGAGGATATTATGGAATGGCCAACATCAATAAACATGAAATAAGTATGTAGTTTTATGGGATTAGTATATTACTATAGACGCTTCGTCGAAGGATTTTCAAAAATAGAAAAACCAATTATGAAATTGCAAAAGAAGAATAAAAAATTTGTATGGTCAGAGAAATGTGTTGAAGAATTTCAGAAGCTTAAGGAATTTTTAACAACAACACTAACACTGAGAGTTCCTGATATGGAAAAGGAATTCATAGTATGCATTGATGCATCCAAGGAAGGGCTGGGTGGATTACTAATGCACGAATGTCAAGTTATCGTGTATATTTCAAGGAAACTAAGAATTCATGAAGAGAGTTATGCAACACATGATTTGGAATTATTAGCGATTGTTTATGCCTTACGAGTTTGGAGACACTACCTTATTGGATGAAAATTCAAATTGAAAACTGATCATAGTGGATTGCAACACATTTTTAATGAGAGTGACTTGAACGCACAACAAAGACGTTGGTCGGAAATTTTAAGTGAGTATGATTTTTAAATCACGTATATTAAAAGAAAAATTAACATAGTAGCAGATTCATTGAGTTAGAGACCACGCATTTTCTCGGTAATACCTTTAAAAACAAACCTTCGAGAAAATATTTTAGCATTACAAATTGATGACGACTGGTACAAGGAAGTAAAAGATAATATCAGACAAGATACCATGATGATAATTAGATATTGTTGATGTTTGGACAACATAGGGAAGATATTCTTTTAGAATAATAATTAATAATATAATTATCAAATATCAAATATCATATACAATAAGTAAATGATAATAATAAATAGTTATTGATTATTCAAGAGATGCATCCTTTCATGGATGATCACCATATGTTCCCTATATATGGAACAATCATCATTGTAATAATATATTGATTATATCTCATATGAAGAAAAACAACATGGTATCATAGCGAGACTGGGCTTGACTCCTTCACAGGAGGGCCCACGAAAATGAGAGTAGAGTAAAATGTTGGGAGTGTTAAATTTATGGGGTTGTTACAATCTCTATGTACAACATATTTACTTTTTTATCCTACCTAAATTATAGAAAGAATTCCATAAATTATGGTGGGCAGTAATTTCTAGTAAAATGTCTAATTACCTAAATATGAGGAATGTACTGCATATTTTCTTCTACCTATATTTATGCAAAGAATCGCATGAATTATGGAGGAACAATTTAACAAAGTCAAATGCTATGTAGATGGATTATAACCAAATTCATATTTGGGTAGTTACTGAGGTATTCTCCAACTATTTATAAGAAAGAAAATCAAATTTAATTTTCAAAGGGACGTCTCTTTTTTTTGGATCAATATAATATTACTATAAAAAGACACTTGAAAGACACAACAATAGACACACATTTTTTCGGTCACACACGTGGGATAAGTGATCTAAGGAAGAGAGTAAGAATTTGAAATTTTGTCGAGTTACTTAGTGATGTTCTAGTGTTTACTAAAGTAATATTGTATATCATTAGAAGTAATTACGACTTGCGGAAAATTGTTCTTGTTTAATTTAACACTAGAAAATCAACATGGTTAGTCGTATGACATTGAGTATATGATGGATGTGTGTCGAGTATATCATGAATTTGTGTTGGTAGCCATATGACATCGAGTATATGATGGATGTGTGTTTTTCATCATAGAATACATATTATTTGGAGGGACACTATATATAGTTGTGCACAAGATAAATTGATCTCCTCTAGGATATGCTTTGTGTTGTTCTTGTTTCTTGTTTTGGGAAGGTCACAGGTAATAGATCTGAGAATGAGCCATAATGATGGTTGCAGGAGGCATGCATGGAGGGAAATACCTTCCAACATGATATCAAGTAGAGACATTTCCAGACATGATACTCAAATACAGGAAGTCTCTAGGAGAAATGTACCTCCCAGGATGGGACCATGTCAGATAGAAGATATAGTTCCAATGATCATGGATACAAAAAGTCAAGACTGACTATAGCACAACTATGGTAGCTCCAGTAGAGGAGGAAAACACATTATGAGACTCATAGGGAGCATGTGTAGCAGTCCCAATACATGATTCGAGCCATGAGATGTTGAGGAAGCAAGCATGGAAGCAATTCCAGTATATATAGAGGCACTCCCAGAGAGGGAGGTGGTAATATATCCAAAGGCAGAAAATATGGAGTTACCTCCAGAGAAGGAGGAAGAACTACCTTCAATTTCAGAGGGAGTAGAGACAGAGGAGGAGTCACCTCCAGCTCCAAAGGGAGTGTTGATGTTTTTTAGCTTCCTGAGACATTGGTTTAATGAGGGAACCTCTATACATAAATTATGGTCCAAGATGAGTTAGAATGATTAGCATTTACCTATGTTTCTATGGGCAAAGGAATCTATGACTGCAGTGTATGTTCAGAATAGAAGTCTTCATAAGACTTTGAAGAACATGACGCCTGAGGAGGCCTTCACCAGAGTGAAGCCTAAGGTTGGACACTTCAGGATATTTGGGTGTCCAATATACATTCATGTACCTAAGGAGAAAAGGACCAAGCTATACCCTTCAGGAAGAAATTGTACATTTGTGGGGTACAGTGAGTCTTCAAATGCATATCGAATCTACATCCCTAATCAAAGACAAATTGAGGTGAGTAGAGATGTTACCCTTGAGGAGGTGGTATCCTTTATGAGATCTAAAGGATATCACATTGATATTGATAGTGAGAGATAGGAAGAGGTGGTTCCTTCTCCCCCTCACGCTCCAACAGTTCAGAGGGAGACAATTGAGCCTATTGATCAAATTGATCACCTTGATCATGTAGCTCCAGTTGATGTTCCTAGAGATATTGTAGTAGGTTAAAAGAGACCTACATGGGATCATCAGACTTTGTAGGAGGAAAAAGGACATGCAACTCCTCATGGTACCTTTCGAGAAAGAAAGAGACCTCGGAGATATGTGTGCTATGCTACAGTTATGAGCCACATCATTGATTTTGAACCTTCTTGTTATGAGGAGGAAACTAGTAATCTAGTATGGAGAGATGTAATGATGGAGGAGTATCAATCCATCATGAAGAATGATGTGTGGGATATTATTCTGAGGCTTGAGGGGAAGTCTATACTGACTTCCAAGTGGATCTACAAGATCAAACACACAGTTGACGGGAGCATCAAGAAGCAAAAAATGAGATTTGTTTCTAGAGGATTCACTCAGGTGGAGGGAATATATTATGAGGAAACATTTTCTCTTGTTTCTCGATACGGTTCTATTCAGATGATTATTTCCCCTGCAACATCCATGAGTTGGAGAGTACACCAGATGGATGTAAAGACAACATTTCCCAATGGAGAGATTGAGGAAGAAGTATACATTGAGCAACCCGATGGTTCCGTGATACATGAGAAGGAGTCTCATGTGTGCAGGTTGAAAAAGGCCTTGTATGGACTCAAGGTGCTTGAAGTGATTTCCACTTGTCAGATAACATTAGGCTAAAATTCACTCACATGTGTGTACTTGTGGTGAAATATCCTGGTGTGGTCTTTCTCCTATTCATGGTGATTTGACAAGGAATGATAAAGACTCAATATGCTATATGTTATTACATGCGGACCCGGAGTGAACCTGATCTTAGAGAGAGTTAATTGGATTAGAGGGAGAGCCACATAAGGAGTTTGTCCTCGGTTCAGGTGGGAGAGAGACGTCTCCCAAGACTGACAAACAAGTTTCATGAATCTAGGGTGAAGTTTGTATACTTCAAAGACAAGCTTGGCATAATGCAGGATGTCTCCCTCGTTGAGAGGGAGTGTTGATGTTTGGACAACATCGGGAAGAAATTATCTTAGAATAATAATTAATAATATAATTATTGATTATTAAATATCATACATAATAAGTAAATGACAATAATAAATATTTATTGATTATTCAAGGGATGCATCATTTCATGGATGGTCACCATATGTTCTCTATATATGGAATATTAATCACTGTAATATTATATTTATTATATCTCATATGAAGAAAAACAATAGATATGAGGGTTACTCTTTGAACAATGACGGACTACTAAGATATAATGGTAGAATTTATGTACCACCAAATGACGAAATGAGAAAATTAATTTTGAACGAAGCTCATCAAGTAGTGTATATGGCCCATCCTGGAGTCATGAAAATGAAGACAGGTCTCAAACCATTATTCTCTTGGAAGGGGGTGAAAATTGATATAGTTAACTATGTGGCGATATGTCTAGAATGCCAACAAGTGAAGGATGAACATAGAAATCCAGTAGGATTATTACATCGACATGTGATTCTTGAATAAAAATGGGAAGTCATATCGATAGATTTTATTGTTGGATTGTCATTGACAACAAGGAGACATTATTCTATTTTGTAGTTGTCGACACTTTGATGAAGAGTGTACATTTTATTACAGTTTGTATGACATATCAATCACCTGACATAGCTATAATTTGTGCTAATGAAATTGTAAGATTGCATGGTGTACTGAGAAAGATAATATTCGATTGAGGATCGGTTTTCACTGGACGTTTTTGAACTAGTTTCCAAGAAGCATTAGGCACACAATTAAATTTTAGTACAACACATCACCCTGAAACCGAAGGAAAATGGAAAGAACAAATCAAATTTTAGAATATATTCTTCAAATGTATGTGATGGATCAACAAAAATGATGGGAAGAATTTTTACCATTGGTAGAATTTTTGTATAATAACATTTACCAGAGTTTGATAAAGATGACACCTTTTGAGTTTCTATATGGATGACCATGTAGGACACCTTTGAGCTGGAATCGACTAGAAGATAGGGTCCTGGTGAGACCAGAAGTGATTCAAGAAATGGAAGATCAGATGCAAACTATAAAGAAAATAATTAAGGAAACAAAAGATCAATAAAAGAGTTATGCAGATGTGTATCGTATAGACCGTAGTTATGAGGTTGATGATAAAGTGTTTTTATGGTGAAGTCGCATAAGATTTTGATTAAGTTCAGAAAGGGTGCTAAACTCTCTCCAAGGTTTGTGAGACTTTTCGAAGTTTTAGAAAATAAAGGACTCGTGGATTACCGACTAGCCTTACCTAATTCTTTGAGGCGTATGCACGATGTGTTTCATTTTTTAGTTTTACGTCATTATATTTTAGATCCATCACATGTTATTGATTTGAGTTCATTGCAGGTATCGAACGAGGGTGCTCTCATAGTGAAGCCAATCCACATACTGGACCATTGCACTTGAAAAATACAATGTTGATTGGTCGATCAGGTCAAGGTTCAGTGAGACAGTTATAGTCCACATTCTTCCACTTCGGAGGATGCACATGAGATGCGTCAACAGTTTCCATATTTATTTTAAAAGTTTGATATATAGATTAGTAGAAACTATATTTATTGCTTTCAATATTAGAGAGTACAAACTTCAAGAAAAAGTTTAAAACAAAAGGGGGTGTATGTAACATCCAGTTCCATTTATCACACTTTCATACCACTGATTTATTCTTTGAGGACACATGCGAGCAAGTGATACGTTCAAAACATGATACTTTATTATTAGCTAATTTGGTTTATGAGTTAAAAACTATCATCATTGAGTATTGAAATGTTGATATGTTATTAATAATGATGTATAACAGTGACATGTATTATGATAATATTTCTTGAGTGTGTAGGAAACATGACACGATGAGGATGCTTATGGAATTGACATAATACCTTGGACTCCAAATTGAGTCAAGGAGTGGACTATTGAATTTGATTATGAGTACTTGAATTTGTTATGCATGTGTAATGCTAATGATTTCAGTTATGTATTTCATGTATAAGAGTTATTAATATTATTTTTGTCAATGGATGCAAACATGGTGATGCTTGCTAATCCGACTCACATATGGAGTAAAGGGTGTTGGACACACTGACTACACTGAGAGGGGGGTGAACAATGTAGGGATCATTTTCCCAAAACTTCCCCTTCATAAAACTCATTAGTTAGAAATCACCATTAACTCATTACTTATTTTTGTCATTTATAACCAGTTAAATGTGAACATATGTCAGCAACATATATCAGCAAAATATCATCAATAAATCATCACCAAAAGGAACACAAAGAACACAAGATGTATGTACAATTTCCTTTTTATTACGGACTTCAATCCTTGGGTTATCAGCAACAACTGAATAGAGTACAACTCTACAAGAGCACCAGCTCTATAATGCAAGACTCAACTTACACCGTCAACACCAACTAATATGAGGTGAAAATCCTCAACATATATCAATCTGTCAATAGGTACATGACCTGTCAGTAGTGCAACACACGTATGTACGCGCCCTACCAATAGTACAACTCACATATGTATGCGTCCAGTCTATGCTACAACATGTGTATCACTTCTAAGCTCTTAGGGTTTTCTCTTCAAGCTGAAATTAGATCCTATGCAACCTTCAATCACATTCTCTTATGTCTTTCACTGTCCAATCTAAATCATGACCAATCACAACACATCCAATCTCTCCAACAACTTACTCATGCTCCTCAATCATACAATATGCATGCTTCTCAATCATGTATAAGAAATCATCATATTATGGCAATCATATCAGTATTGAATCATAAGAGTGTTGCTCACTCCATCAACCAACAAAAACCACATCACAACAACCATTCCAAGAATTCCTTAAGCATTCACTACACAAAAAGCAAGAGTATCCATCAGGATAACAATGTAACCATACCAAAATTTCTATGGCAGATCTGATCCCATAGAATGCAGATATGGAACCTGCTTCATTATTCAAGATCCTGTCATCAGATCAGCCACAAGTCTTCATGACTTCATCCAATGTACGCACCCTTTCCTCATTCATCCCACGTATATACACACCCTGGCTCACTACAACCCGCGTATAACTCAGAAACTAGGGTTTCTGAACTTCTGAGACTTTTGTCGTTGTGATCTCAAACTTTCTGAAACTTTGATGCATCCATGAGATCCTCCATATCTCCTCCTCTCTCTGAATATATCTTCAACACATGCTCAAGAGATGCACAAGAGAGTTGCATCCACAAGAGACCCTTGCCTCTTATTTATACTCTCCAAGCATCTTCCTCAGAAGCATCTTCTAGGTCACGTAACCTATTTTCCACATTTTTAGGGTTAACCACTTTCCATAATTAGAAATTTCTCCAATTTAAATATTCCTCCTTGACTTTGTCACCTCACTTTATTATTTAAATAATCCTCTTTGACTTTGTCACTTTTCTTTACCATTTAAATAATAATTTCTTATTTTCAAGCACTTTGACTTCTTTGACCTTTTGGGGCTTCAAGCATACATATGAGGGTCCTTCATCTTTGTAGGGCCATAACTCTCAAACCATGAGGAGTTATGTGACATTACACATATCACCAGAAATCGCATGACAAGAACTATCCATCTAGGATAGTTTCACCAACAACTTCATTGATCTTCATCTCATTTTTCCACATATAAGCATGGGTTCTCCAACCATACTTCTAGGATGACTCAACCATAAAGCAGCTTCCTGTGAGGGATTTCACCATAAGGGGACCACTTTGGAGTTCATCCATTTGTACTCCTTATCAACCATGATAAGACAATAAGGAATCATCTTTACATCAATCCAACAATGCATCATTTACCAATGAAACAACATTGATCCATATTCATTTATGCATCATGTCAATGACATCATATGACTATGATTCCACTTGACATCAATCAATACATACTTCATCAATATACTATGATAATACATACATCAAACCTTTGACCTTTGACATCATTTAATCATCCGTTGGCATCAATCAATCCCTTGACATCAATCCTTTGACATCAATTAATTAAACCTTTGGCATCAATGACAACATGATCCAACAATATCCACCTTTGGCATTGATGGAAATACCAACATTGATGTCAAGACCAATCATTGATGTCAACATGTAGACAAGGCATTCTCTACATCAATAGTCATATATCAATGTGACTATCTCTCCACATCAATAGTCATCAATCACATCAATATGATTATCTCTCCACATCAATAGTCATCAATCACATCAATGTGACTATATCTCCCCCTTTGACATCAATAGAAAAGGGTCATTCTCCCCTTGGGGCTACTCCCCATTTGGCTATCTCTCCCCCTTTCTAAATGCCTTTGATCTTCCTCTGAATAATCTATCCCCTTTTGAACAAGGAATCTCACTCTAATGTAATGTTGAAGATATATCGCTCATGCTCCCCCTAGAACTATGCCTCTGTGCTCTTTGACAAATATATGGCTCTTTCCTCCTAGAATCATGGGAAGAAGAATGACTCCCCCTATGGGTATGTATCCCCCTATCTTCTCTGCAAAATGAACAATATGCTACCACATGACAATCCTTGGACTTGTCCATGCATCAAACTCATGCCATACCAAACATCATGAAGCAAAAGATATGTCAATGAATGAACAAATACATCATGTACCAAAATGTGTGCCCACCATGCACAACACCCATGTACATCAACCATGTAAATCAACACCATACAATGTGCCATAAGATATCATCAATGGAATATATCAACCATATGAAAAACACATGTTCCAATGGTGTACCAATCATATGCCAACCATGTGTATCTACCAATATGCCAACCATGTGCATCTACCAATATGCCAACCATGTGTATCTACCAATGGTTTATTTTTATCCAAATACTATCATCCAAACAGATACCATCTATGAGTGTACCAAACATGTACATCACCACTTGCACCAAGCAAGTACATCAACCATGCAAAATGAATCCTTATGCATGTATGCCAAATCCACCATAAAACATGTGTCAATCAACCTGATAGTAGGTGCCTCTACCAATGTACTAGAGGTGTATCAATCATGAATCAACTATGGATCACGCTCATCAATGATGTACAACATGATCACCTCATCGACTCACCAACTACATGTCCCAAAATGTAGTCCAACCATATGACAAATGCATGCACCAAGATATACAACAAATATGTTTCTAATAATACATCATAAGATATATCAATGAAACTCAAATATGTACCAGTTGTTAGCGTCAGAAGTCACCCCTATATTGCAGCAGGAGCAGAGCCCAACGCCCATCAGTTTATGTCATGATTTTTTTAATAGGGTGATCGAATGGAAGTTAACTCAACACAATGTGGTTCTAACTCCAAAACTAGTCCAAGCATGCATAGGCAAGTGAGGTCTTAGATAAACTTCAGACAGTAAATTGTAGTAAAGGTGAGTAGGGGGAAGACTTGTATAAGAGAAAAGTAGAGGTCTGTTGTTAACCTCAGGTTCCTAACAGACTGTAGGGGAAAACATCTAAATGCAAGATCTTCTTACATTCAGCCGCAGAAAACTGGAGAATACAACAATGCAACGATAAATCCCCTATCATAATACAATTGCAATTATTCGCACGAATCAGTCGATCACGAACTCTCTCAGTATGAGATGAAAACCAGATGGAGTGAGAAGACTGTATGTCATTAAACAAGAAATCTTACATACCAATACATAACCAGAGAACTAGAGTATGTGCTAAAACTTTACAATTGGGAGATTTTCTCTTCCATCGATAGATTACAAAATACAAAGACTGAGTCTATATACTCAGGAAAAATCACCTCACAGAGACATGCCCAGTCACCCAAGGCTTGGTGTCACTTCGGTCAAACTCGTACTGATATCTTTCTTCAAGCACCATCTTAACTGTGCATGGCTCCTGCAAGAAGGGTAGCTGAGCCATTAAGTGCTGAGCTAGCATGTGCAGACTTCTCTGTCTAGTCGAGGACTTTGGCATGGCTTCTTTGGAAAAATCAGTGCATAGGACCTCTTTGAGTAGGCCACTTGCCAGACCCTCCATACCTCACACTTAATGAATGAAAGGAGGCTTCAACCACCCGTCCTCATCTTCATTTACTCCAAGCGAAGACCAGGATCGAGGTCGGGTCCGATGTCAATTGGAAGTCGTGACGAGCCCCCTCTGTGACTGAAATCTGATGCCTTGGCTCCCTTCGCACAGCTCCTTTCTTTCCCAAGTGACCACGAGCTGTGACCCTGTGCTTACCTTCGAAGGCGCTTTCAGCGTTCGCGAATAGGAAGGGGCTGATCCCTGTTTCTTGAAATCGCGATGAGCGAAATGCCGAGACGGATCAATCTGGCGCCACGCGTCCCTGTGATCTGACGGTTCTGAACTCTCCTGACGATGTTGTGGGCCTGGGTCCCAGATGTTCTCGTCCTTTTGTGCATCGGGGATATGAGGGAGCTGCTTCTTAAGCATTGAAATCACGATAGGCGAAAAGGCGGGGAGCCTAATCGTGCACTAGGTGTCCCCTTTAGATGGACGGCTGAGACTGTTCCTCGATATGGTGGGCCCGCCTTTGGGTGCTTTCGGCGCTTCGGGGTTCGGGGTTTCAAAATGTTCAACGACATAAAACCTTCACCCTTTGAACTCGCGACTGCCGAAAAGCCGACGCGACTGGATCTCGCGCCACGCGTCCCTTGGATGGATGGCTGCTATTATTCCTTGCATGCAATATGGGCGCGATCTATTTGTTCTAATCTCGGAAAAACTCTGTTATCTACGATTTCTTGTCGGCCGTCGATCTGCCCCTATGGACGAATCTGGACCGTTGTCAATATAATTTCTCTCGCTTACTCACTTGGAAGCTTGAAACGATATTTTTCTGTGATGTGCTCGGGCGCTTCTCCTACGACTTGCAAACTTGAATACTCTTGTGCCCTGGACAAGAAATGTTACTAACACTAGATATGTACCCCAACAGATCAGCCCCAATACTCCATTCACTACGGAAAATACTAAGCACCCAAGATAGCCTTTCATTTTATATCATCACATTACATAATCCAATATGTAATCATGAAAACCTGCAACAAACAATGTCAGAACCTGCAACAAACTATGTCAAACCCTGCATCATAGATTTATTCCATCACATCAAGCTGCAACCCATGTGCATATCCCTTTTCCCTAGGCTTTACCACATATACACGGCCTGCTGCATAGACAGCTCACATATGTACGCAACCTATTCAAGTTCATCCTGTGTATGTACGCGACTATCACCACTGTCACCCGCGTATGCTTCAGTAGATGAAACAATTGAATTTACCTCAAGGATTCCATTCTGCTCTAGTTGTTTAGTCTTCTTCACCCACTTTTGAAGGTGTCCTTGTTTCTTAGAACTTGAGCTCTGAGCTTCCATCTTTTCAAAGATGTTTCCCTTCCTAACTTAATTATTTCTTCTAGTCATGCTATATGAAGTCCTCATCATGGAATTTTGTCTTGTGTTCCAGTAATCCTGGGATTTGTGGCCAAATCCACTACTGCTATAGAATCTCATGCTGTGATAGTGACCAACAATGTGTCCTATCTGATCACATCTCCAATATCTTATGGTGTTATAAAATCTTCCATTATTTCTCCTTGCATAAGATCTGCATTCCAAAGCTTTGTGACCATATTCATTACATGAATAACATTGACCATGAAAAACACTTTCATACCTTTTCTTTGGTGTCCATCTTCTTTGAGGTGTAAGGATGGCTTCTTGATGTCTTCCTTGCTTTGTTCCTTTGAAATTTTCTTTGCCTTGAGTAGATGTTTGATTTTCAACATTGTCTTCATCCTTTGAGAGTGAGAGACTTACCTCATGCTTCTTCGAGGTGCTTTCTTCAGCATGTGTAGCTTCTCTCTTGTATCCAAGACCTGATTTATCATTTGGTGATCTTTGACTTTCCAAGATCTCATTTAAGATTTGTGAGATATTCAAGAATTTGTTTGACTTCTCTACTTTCTTTCTAAGATCAATAACTTTATCTTCTAACTTATGACATGACTCTTCTTTTTCATTTACTTGATACTTTAATAGTTCTTCTACCCTTTTGGATTCTTCAATTTGGGTCTTGAGATGGACAATAATTTCAAAAAAAATTATCATATCATCATCTACCTTCTTATCTTCTTTTTCATTCTTTAGTCTTGTGATCTCTTCTTCCTTTTCTTCTAATTGAGTATTATTATTCTCTTCTTGTTCCTTTAGCATTTCCTTTAACTTCAAGATGTTCCTTTGACTCTTCTTAAGAACCTTTTCAGTGCTATACGAAAGATAGCAATAGTCTATATAATAGTGGTCATTGCTATATTCATATAAACTTATTTCAACTTTCTCTTTAAGCTCCAATAGTTTTTCTTCTACTTCTACCATGGGCTAAAAATTAATTGATTCTATCCAAACTACTTCTAGATTTTCTTCTTCACTTGTAGAGAAATATTCAATATCATCACATTTTGAATTATTGCAATCAAGGGTCTTTGAGGATTCTTTAACTTCATTTGAAATGTCTTCAAGATCTTCCTCTTTGCCAACATCATCACATGATTCTTTTCCTTCATTTGAATTTTCTTCAAGATCTTCCTCTTTACCAACATCATCACATTTAGAAATAATGCAATCAAGATTTTTTGGATATTATTTACCTTTTATGATCTTGATGGAGTGGTCTTCAATATTTTCCTTCTTTCTTTGATATGTCTCCTCTAGCTTTAGCCATAGATCCTTGGCGGAAGTGCATTTTCCTATGCTCTCTTTGATAGGGCTTGAGATTACACTAAGAATGGTCTTGAGAGCCAATGCATCATTCTTCTTTCCTTCCCTTTGAGCTGTAAACTTTGACTTGTTCTTCAAGGAAACTGATCCACCAATGGCTTCCTTCCAAATACCCGCTCCCATTTCCTTCAAATGCGCTCTCGTTTGTATTCTCCATGTAGAATAATTTTCCTCATCAAGGATTGGAACTTCATCATCCATTTGTGTGTCTATGGATATCCTCCAATATTGTTAAGGCTTATAGGGAAGGCCTTCTCTGATACCAACTGTTGGACACACCGACTACATTGAGAGGGGGGGGGTGAACAATGTAGGGCTCCTTTTCCCAAAACTTCCCCTTCACAAAATGCATTAGTTATCAATCACTATTAACTCATTACTTATTGTTGTCATTTATAACCAGTTAAATGTGAACATATATCAACAACATATCATGAATAAATCATCACCACAAGGAACACAAAGAACAAAATATGTATGTACAATTTTATTTTTATCACGGGCTTTAATCCTTGGGTTATCAGCAACAACTGAATAGAGTACAACTCTATAAGAGAACCAACTCTATAATGCAAGACTCAACTTACACCCTCAGCACCAACTGAGATGAGGCAACAATCCTCAACAAATATCAATATGTCAATAGGTATGTGACCTGTCAGTAGTGCAACACATGTATGTACGTGCCCTACCAGTAGTACAACTTGCATATGTATGCGGCCAGTATGTACTACAACCTGCGTATCACTTTTGAGATCTTAGGGTTTTCTCTTCAAGTTGAACTCAGATCCTCTGCAAGCTTCAATCACATTCTCTTCTATATTTCACTGTCCAATCTAACTCATAACCAATCACAACACATCCAAGATCCCCAACAACTTCCTCATGCTCCTCAACCATACAATATGCATGCTTCTCAATCATGTATAAGCAATCAACATATTATGGAAATCATATCAGTACTGAATCATAAGAGTGTTTCTCACTCCATCAACCAACACAAACTACATCACAACATCCATACCAATAATTCCTTAAGCATTCACTACACAACAAGCAAGAGTATCCATCAAGATAACAATGTAACCATACCGGAATTTCTATGACAGATCTGAGCCCATAGAATGCAAATATGGAACCTACTTCAGTCTTCAAGATCTTGTCATCAACTCAGCCACAAGTCTTCATGACTTCATGCACTGTATGTGCCCTATCCTCATTCAACCCGCGTATGTACGTGCCCTAGCTCACTACATCCTACGTATACTTCAGAAACTACGGTTTCTGAACTTTCGAGACTTTTGTTGTTATGATCTCAAACTTGTTGAAACTTTGATGCATCCATGAGATCCTCCAGATCTCCTCTCTCTCTGAATAGATCTTCAACAAATGCTCAAGAGATGCACAAGAGAGTTGCATCCACAAGAGACCCTTGCCTCTTATTTATACTCTCCAAGCAACTTCCTTAGAAGCATCTTCTAGGTCACTTGACCTATTTCTAGGTCACTTAACCTATTTTCCACATTTTTACGGTTAACCACTTTCCATAATTAGAAATTTCTCCACTTTAAATATTCCTCCTTGACTTTGTCACCTCACTTTACTATTTAAATAATCCTCCTTGACTTTGTCACTTTTCTTTACCATTTAAATAATAATTTATTCTTTTCAAGCACTTTGACTTATTTGACCTTTTGGGGCTTCAAGCCTACATATGAGGGTCCTTCATCTTCGTAGGGCCATAACTTTCAAACCATGAGGATTATCACCGGAAATGACATGACAAGCACTATCCATCTAGGATAGTTTCACCAACAACTTCACTGACCTTCATCTCATTATTCCACATATAATCATGGGTTATCCAACCATACTTCTAGGATGACTCAACCGTAAAGCGTCTTCCCATGAGAGCTTTCACCATAAGGGGACCACTTTGGAGTTCATCCATTTTTACTCCTTATCAACCATAATAAGACAATAATGAATCATCTTTACATCAATCCAACAATGCATCATTTACCAATGAAACCACATCGATCCATCTTCATCTATGCATCATGTCAATGGCATCATATGACTATGATTCCACTTGACATCAATCAATACATACCTCATCAATACACTATGATAAGACATACATCAAACCATTGACCTTTGACATCATTTAATCATCCTTTGGCATCAATCAATCCCTTGACATCAATTAATTAAACCTTTGGCATCAATGACAACTAGGATGACTCAACCGTAAAGCGTCTTCCCGTTAAGGATTTCACCACAAGGGAGCCACTTTGGATTTCATCCATTTGTACTCCTTATCAACCATGATAAGACAATAATGAAGCATATTTACATCAATCCAACAATGCATCATTTACCAATGAAACCACATCAATCCATCTTCATCTATGCATCATGTCAATGACATCATATGACTATAATTCCACTTGACATCAATCAATACATACTTCATCAATATACTATGATAAGATTATGATAAGATTTCCTGAGTGTGCATGAAACATGACATGATGAGGATGCTTATGGAATCGACATAATACCGTGGACTCCAGATTGAGTCAGGGAGTGGACTATTGAATTTGATTATGAGTACTTGAATTTATTATGCATGTGTAATGATGATGATTTCAGTTATGTATTTCATGTATAAGAGTTATTAATATTATCTTTGTCAGTGGATGCAGACATGGTGACACTTGTTAATCTGACTCACATATGGAGTAAAGGGGTCATACACAGATATTAGATATATTAGAGAGAGGTGTGGCAACATCCTTGTCACAGCGTAATAGCACTCCCACCGTGACCTGAACTCAAGGGTAACGACTACCTTGTTCCTAAGAGGTTCACGATGTCATGAGGGTAGATTGAGACAGTCGCTCACAAGGATTTTTGAGGGGAAAGCAATAAGGCATATTCCTTATTCCTCAGTAAGCCCTTAGTCTCACACAAGGTCGACAAGTGGAGTATTGACTCCAAGCGTCAGACAAATTTCAAACTAAGTCAACATGGTGAGTGACACCCCTGGAGCACATAGGTGCATCTTGAAGGGCACATCATAGGTTAATCTAAAATGCAATTAATAAAATGAAACGTCGAGAGAAATTAATAAAAAATTAAAAGAATTAGAGGATAAAATTGAGTACTTATATTTTTTTAGAAATGAGAATATAAATTATATTAATTAATAAAAAGGAAACATAATAAAATCTAACTCTAATTGTTATGCCTAAATGAATTTTTAGAAAGGGTTCTAAGGGAAATTAGACTAAATAAAATATAGAAAAGGGAGAATAAAATTTAAGACATGTGCACAATGTGTGCATGAAACTAATAAAAATATTTTTTAATTAAAATAAATTATTTCATGAGGAAATGTGGTGTCAACATGGCGTTAGAATTCTAAGTCAACTAGACTCTAAATCCTAACTAAGAGAAGATTCATAATCAAATGCCAACTGTAAATTAGTTAGGAGATGCAATAAAGGAGAAATTGGGGCAATTAAGGGACAACTAGAAGAAAATCTAGGAACCAATTGTGGGGGTGAGTAAAAATTGAAAATTTATTTAATTAAAAGAAATTAAAACATGTGCAACTTAAGGGAAGTGTTACATGTGTTGAGGGCGAATAATATCTAATTTAATTTTTAAGAAAAAATTTAACTATGCATGAATTGACAACTGTCAAGACAAATTTTCTTATAAAAAGAAGAAAGAGTAAAGAGGAAAGGACCCTATGGTTGGATGACTGATATGTTGTGAAAATTTCTTGTGACTAGTTTTCTTGTGTGAGTTGGACTACAAGTTTTGCATAGGAGGTGGAAACCTTTGATTGCGAGGGAAATCTTGAGTTAGATATTAATTTGAATTTTTGTGTGTGACCCATTTGTGGCTCGGGGGGATAAGGGGGAAAAAGAGTACCTCTAACATTGGCTGGGAGGTATCGGTGAAGTCATTGATTAGTAGGTGAAAGGAAGGGATGTAGCGCCAATTTCCAAGTTGATAACCATCTTCATATATCATCAAAATTTTGGTCATGGTATTTGGTTGTTGTATTTTATTGTATATTAAAATGTTAAATTTTGCGAAACGTATGGAAGAACATATTGATTATTGAAATAACGATTTGTTTATATATATAAATTTGTGTTATACTGTTTATAGAGAGGAAAGCATAGCTATCTTAAAATTACCAGAAGGTTCGATTTATGAATACAAAATATGATATGATTACTATTAGAAGTTCGATTTATGAAGATAAAAATACGACTACTATGTTGAACATTGTCTAAATTTTATTATTGATTTCATTGATACAAATTGGTATACCTATGAGTAGTATTTAATTATGTGTGATTTATCTATGTTTCTTCTTTCCTTAAGCTCCCTGGTTATTAACCTTCATGTCCTGGTTTATCTCTCCCTTCTATGATTTGTTGCTTTCTAAATATTTTCACTGATTTTTAAGGGTCTTCACAACATCATAAGAACGCAGGTGTTCTCAACCATTGGGCATTAATACTGTAGAATTTGATCTCATGTCAAACTGATGCAATACGCTCTTTTATATATTTTTTACTCGAAACCCTTCAATCTGCATTGTTGTTAATGAAATTGTAATATATATTGGCCCATCGTTGTTTAAACCTAGGTATGATATGCAACTCTAGGTTGGGAAGCTGAAGGTTGCGTATCTATAGTTTCAATAATAGATACATCAAGAAAATTGAGATCGCGAAAATCTCATTTTCCTTTATTTCAAGTAAAGTACTTACAAGATAATTTAAATCTTCGTTCTATTGTTGAGTAAAAACGATTGCAATTTTTTCTTCTATAAACAAGCCTCAAAACCTTGCCTTTTATTCTACTATCTAAACCCCCTTATCTACAAAGCATTGGTGTTTTCATGACATTGTCGAAAAATTAATAGTGATGTAATTATGTAATAATTTAAATTATTATTATTTTGTTGTAATAATTATAACTTGTTATTTTTTAAGGTGAACATTGAAACTTTATTGGTTTATAAATCGTGAACTGTGCCTTGGAATAAATACAAGTTAGTGCACAAGTAATGCATTCTTAAGTAAAATAGATAGATACTTACACTTAGAAATATTCTTATCTTTACATTTTTCTGCGTTAATGAATACATTTCTTGGAATTAGTGTGATGTGTTTTAAGAAGTTCTAGTTGATATAATTTGTATTTTACGTAAGTATTGTATGCAATTATTCAATGATTAATGAATGCGTGAATTTTAAAGTATATATATGTTTATCATAATAAATTCATATTTACTTGTTTAGCTCACTCAATGATGATTAGACGAAGAGGGTCATTGCAACAATCTCCTTCATCAAATGTTGAATAAGGTGTGGGGTGCATTGTCCAAGGTGTGGGATTTTTTCCCATCTATCTGTTATCATGACCATATATGTCAAATGGGAGCTCATATGTTCGTCTTCTAAGGTCTAAGAGGCGTGAGAGGGTGTATCTAAAGGAGTTCAATCACCGGGTGACCCAATGCTCTGCATCACATGTGTTGTATCCTATACAAATTACACAATGTCCTAGGTGAAAGCACAAAGATGTTCTTTAAAGGCCATGTTAGGTGCACCCAAGTCAGTCAAAACCATGGAATCAAGTAAAACCAACAATCACAAGGGGAAATAGTCCTAAGAAGCATACAAAGTAGGAATTCATTTAATACAAAATCCAAATGAATAACTCTCATTGAGTATCCCCTTCAAGCTTCACACAAGCTCAAGAGTTTATGCAATTTTGAAAGTTTAGGTATGGGAGGACCATCAAAGGAACCTATTTAAAGGTGTGTTAGTACCCAAGTTGAGAGATATTTCCTAGAAGAACCCATCAAAGATATGTAATGAATGTGAGGTGGTTATGGGGTTTACTTCTAGGCATGGGGTCATTAACATGCAATACAATGTATGGGCTCACCTCCATGAGTTCCTTTGTAGAGGATGCGCTTGGAAATTGAGTTACCCTTTCCTCAGCACATTTTGCATTCCAGACCCCTTATTTGTCTTTTTCTTTATTTTTGTTTGATTTGTGAGTCCTCTTAAAAAGTTTTCAAGCATATCACTTCCTTTGCCTTTAGTCAAGATATATTCAAGTCTTTTTTTATTGACGAATGTGTTTATTCCAATTAGGAATAAGGGTGATCGCCATTAATGAGGGGGTAGAGATCCATTATGGACTATGGATTTTAATTGTCCTCGCTATCCAATTTCTTTATTTTTATTAGTTAGTTGCAATCTACCTCTGGGTTATCCCCATTTCCTAGGGATAACTAAGGAGATGATGTCTGGAGGCCCTCATGTTGCAGACATGGAGTCCTGAGAGATAGATAGTTAACAGCATCCGCTTGCACAAACAGAGGCCCACCTCACCACCACAAATCTTAGATTCATCACGATGGTATATGTCACATGAGATTGCTTCTGGAAGGAATTGGGTCTTTCTCCATGAGGTACAAGCCAAGTATTATGGTAAGTGTCATTTCAATATTTGAGGCATTTGAGTATGCTACATTTAAAGTTGCTTTTGATTATGTAACGTCTACTTGGAAGTTATGCTCTTTTCCCTGTTTCACCTTGGTGGTTGACATTGCACCCTAGTAAGTGGTCACCCTTAGGGATGGGTTTTCTACTAGGAGGTCCCCTTGACAAGTCATCGTGCCATTCTCGATCATACTTACCACTTTCCACACTTCATCCCTTCGCATTCTTATATTTTGGGATTTTCGGATGTACTGACCCAAGAAGGGATTGTCCCTCATTTCGTGGGAAGAAGGGGTTGAAGGCCCAAAGGGAATGTAGCTAGAAATAGATAAAAGACAAATCATAACCTTCTAGATGCTCTCCCAAATATATCTCGAGAACAATCAAATGTTTCTCCTAAAAAATTCAAAGACATGCAAAACCAAACACATAATATAAGTGTCCCACTTGTTGAGGGATCTACACAAGTGCATTATAAGCTAGACTTTACCCCCATGGCACTCTATGTACCTATTCCTTCAAGTGACACTGTGGTAATTCCCCCCAAGATATATGTTACCCCATACTGAGTACCCAGTTTTTATGGACCTTAATTAACTAATGGCATTGAATAGGCTTGGAAAAATGATGCATTGAAAATGAAGGTGTAGCACACCCTATACAAAGGAACCCATAAATGAGACACTATGATCCCTTGTATGTCATGAACCGCATACCCAAAAGTATTGCCCCAATCCACTTCATCTTCTCCACATGGCTTAGAGGGGGGTCCACCTGGGAAACACTCTTTGACTTAGGGAATGATTTACCCAATAGGTCACTTTGTCAACCCTCCCATACCTAAACTTGGCAAGTTGTATAGGCTCTTTGAGCACTTTTTTAATTTGATGAGGTGGTTTTTTATGCACATGCTTAGGTGTCTCTTTTATTGATTTGATTTACTTATTATGATACGTTTGAATTGAGATCCTTCGAGGGCGTATTCAATGTCTTTATAGGACCTTGCTTGGTGGAAGTTTTTGGAGGAACAAGCCTAGCTTGGGCTTCCTTGGGACATGAAGACCACATATTGGATACCATGGCCTGCACACCGGATGATGATGGTAGATTTTGGAGGCTTGAGAGACACCTTGGATGACCTCACCTAGCCCCTACAAGCCCAACGTTTTTCCTTTGGAGTTCAAAACGTCAACATTTGGAGGGATTGACGTCACCCTAGGGATAAGGTTTGGAGTGGTGGTGTGGTTGAATTGACACTTGGAACATTTTTATGGAGAGAGGCCTTGGCTTGATGGAGGAGACCCTAGCACATCAGAGGGAGGCCTTTGGAGGCCCAACTTTTCACCTCCAAGCTCAAACAACTTGATAGAAGTGCCAAAACGTCACCCTAGAGAGGGTTGACGTCATCTTTCTGGTTTCTTATGTGCATTTTTTAGGTTAAATTTGAATTTAATATTGTAAAGGGGAAAAATAAAGGGAAATTTCTCCCTTATTTTTTGGTTTACCCTAACTTAAGTGGACAAGCACTTTTTAGGAGATCTATATAAATAAGGATAATTTCTATTTCATTTTTATCATAGCTCTCCCATTTGGAGAAGGATACTTGGCCGAAATTTGTGCCCTCTTTGGGAAACTTGGATATCTCTCTCTTGTGAAAATGTCTTTTGGTGATCTCTCTTGGTATATTGTGGAGCTAAGGTGGTTCGCACCTCTTGGAGGCTTACTCTCTTTCTTTGTGGTGGAATTTACTTGGTGAACTAGGGTTTTATAGTGCATCTCTCTTGGAATTGGTAAGAAAAATCTATAATTTTTTAGTTCTTCTTTATTGTTTCATAGTATTATTGGTTGAAACACTAGGAGGAATATAAGTGCATACACCCTCCATAAAGCTTCATTTCATTTCTAGTTGATAAGTCATTTTTGGACAAGGTTGCTAGGAGGAATACAAGGGTGTACATCCTCCTAGATTTACCTAAGTTTGATTTGCATGCCCTAGGGATTAAAAGGGCTTACACCCCTAGGGATATTTTGGATCTAACTCTGACATCCAATACTCCATTTACCCATATTTTAAAAGTAACTAATCTTATTTTTGCATTGGGTAATGTGATTTTATGAGATTTTCAAATTGTTTGAAGTGGAATCAATTATATGCTCTAATTGTTTGTTTGAGACAGTAGGGCATCTTATTTTTCCAAGGATATATTATTATTGTCATAATTAAAAGCTACAACCATTAGGGATGTAGCAAATCACTCTATATCTTTGAATTTAACTTGCATTCCAACCGTGGAAATTTTCCAGTAACCCATTACTATCATTCTACTGCTAATTGGTGAACATTTTGTCGGATTACTTTCTTGTTCTCGTGGTTGAAACTTGTTGTTGTAGAAAATATTTGCTACAGCTATTTGTCTGTTACAAATATACTATGAAAACAGCATACAACAACCCTCTAATACCACTAAAGTTTGTGCTAAAGTATTGGGAATTAATATACATGTTTTGTGCTTCATCTCTCAATAAATATTTGATGCTTTGAGTGGTTAAATCAGCAGTAATTAGATTTATTCCTTGTTGATATATACTCTTGTTTACTGTTGTAGTTTGAGACAACAAGCTTAAATTTCTTCTCCACTTGATCTTTGAGCTTGTATACTTCTCTCTTCTTGTGTCTCGGATAGGTACAACAATCTTCCACAAGGACTCGAGCCCTTGGAAACCAGTAAAAATCTTTGAGACTTGTTCCCAAGCAACTTCGCCACTTAGTAGTTTGACCTATAGGTATATCACTTCCATAATCTCACTTTCCATTTCATTTCCCCCTAGGGTCACCCAGGATTTCCCCCTTGTGTTGGATTTCTCCTTCACTAAAGTGAGGGGAGGGTTTATCTAAGGTGACAGTGGGTAGACTCTCCCACATTTATCACCATATTGTGGATTGGGTTGGGATTTTCCCAACCTACAATTTGTGCGATAATAGKMCTTTAACCCTCTCTTCTCATAAGATAATGAGGTACATGCCTTTTTGGTGTACATGTAACCACATTACCCAAAAGGTGAGATAATGAAAGGATAAAGGATGGAAAACTGGTAAGTATGATCGATAATGGTACACTACCCTTTTTAAGGAACCACCAGTAGTACCCATTTTCCCAWGAGAGAAAACACATGACTATGATGCCTAGGATAGCCACCAAGGTGAAACAAGGAAAAAAGCATAACTTATGAGTTCATGATTCATTATCCAACTTCAACCTATGATCATTACCCAAATGACCAATGTATTAAATATGATACTTTAGATGAAACAAGGACTAATGTACCTTATAATGTGTTAGGCCACCATCTCCCAATGAGCCTTATTGATTGAGTGTGATGAGCAATGTTGGTGAGGAAGAGGCAACGGGGGAGGGGTTGTTGGGATTCTCTCTGTGGATATGTTGATCATCATCATTTTCTGGATCATTGTCTTCATTACGGGCCATGAGACATGATCTCTTATAGTTACCCCTAGGTGAGAGGGGGTAATCATTAATGAACTAACTTTGTCTTTGCAACACTTTAGTGGGAATCATTTGGTAGATAGTGTGGTCAATTACAAAAGTTTTCAATTCGAGTCTTAATCCAAACTTGCAATTCTTCTAGGTGTGAACACAATTAGTCTATCTTTGAGCGAATTCACATGAAGAAGAGAAATTGTTTGGAATAAAAACAATTAAATGATCTCGTCTCCGTGTAGTATAACCTTAGACTAAGGCACAACCATTTTTTGAATAGAAGGCCTAATATAGATCCCATTTTTTTGGATGATATTGATCCAACCTCAATAAAGAGTCACAAAATTACCATCATTTGACATTTATTTTCCTTCTTTTTAACCCCTTATCATTTACCTATAACCATGTATTATCCATTTTAATTATCATATGTGGGATTTAGGCTCGATCTCATTTTCAAATTGCATTTGGTTAATATTTCATTGGATTTGTAATTAACATTAGGGACAATAGTGTGTTTTGTATTTACTTTTGAAGTGACATCACATGTATGGACAAGTTGTTACATGATTCTTCTTTAAAGGTTCACATATTATGGATTCTTCAAGTCATGGTAGTTATGAATCCCTTGCCACATATTTAATTCATTGGGATGGTTTTGGCTCTTGGTTATGTAAGAAATTGAATATTAAGGAAGGAAAACAAAGCATGAAGTGTGCGGAAGGCACACAAACCGAGGAAGGGTCAAAGTGGATAAAGAAGCATAAAAGAAGGAATGAGGTAAAGGAAAAGCAAGTCGTTGAAAGAGAAGATAAAGGAAGACAAAGCAGCAAAGAATGTGGATCATGGACAACTCAGCAAGCAGAAGAAGACACCAATGGGTTCTTTGGAGCACCTCGCGGAGAATAAGGAAGAACGGGTTGGTGAAGCCCTTAAAATGTGGGTCATGTGGACCTAGGGTTTTGACACTTAGGCTTCGGTCTAAGGTTGTCTAAGAGTCATGAAACGTATAAATAAAGGTCTAGAAGAGTTGAGCGGGTTGTTACTATTATTGTTGGTGAGAGAAATATTGAGATAGAAGTGTTGTGGTTGTAAGATCATTATGTATTCTGGGTCTTCAGTTGGGTGTGAAGATCAACCCTGCAGCTGGGTGCGCAGGGAGGCAATAAAGAGAGAGAGAGGATATGTAGCTAAGTGTGTAGATAGAACTGTATGTTTTCATCTAATATATCAAGAAACACAGTTATGTGGATGTATCCCTAGGGACAGGGTGAACCACGTAAATCTTGTTGTTTTGTGTGGATGATGTTGTGTTATTTTCTATCTGTTATATTATTATGCATTGTTGTTGTACCTATTGAAGACAATGAGATATATCTAACTTCGCGAAGCTAAACATAGTAGGGTTACGAATCTCTAGGTTGCATTGCGTTGTTGTTCTAGAATCACTTTGCAATTCCCCTGGTTGTAGACACCTCTGTCCTACAACCCCCTATTGCTACTTTGAGTGAGACTTCATTTGCTTCACAGATGTTGTCGAAAGGGACAATAGTTAGGTTTTGTTGGTACGTTGTTAGAGTTGAACCCTAGGTCTTCTCTTGTGCCAACAAATAGTTCTGGTGTTGGGACCAGGATCTTCTTGAGGGAATGTCAATGTGGTTTCCATCGAAGACAGATATTCAGGAAGTGGATAGAATAACAAGAAAGGGACTTTGCCGAAGTTCAAAAAAAGAACCCTATCATTAGTACAAAAGACTGGTTTGGAAGGTACATCTTTATTGATGTGCACGAGATTGTATTTGAAGGAGTTCATAAGGAGTTGTACGAGTGGTTATCCATATTAGCAGACACCCAGTTTGAGATCAGATCTAGACCACCTATGGTTTGGACAACGACGTTGATCAAGAAAGTCAAGAGAGTCGATAGTGATGTGTCTAGAGCAGTGGATCTCTAGTTTGATAGAACTATTGGAGGATATATTATTGAGTTTTCTATCGATAGAGTAGAGTCATATAGTCAAGCAAAGAAATATTTTGTAAGGGACCTAGAGGAAAGTTTCTACACTTTTTGAAGCTCAAAATTAAGATGTTATTGCATGAGAAGAATAACATGAAGATACAGTAATCAGTTGGATTGTAAAGCTAATGTTCAAGAATTCAGATAGTGACAGCGATGCAGAGGCTAGACACACACACAGTGGGAGATCATTCAGAAAGGTTCCTCTTGCGAATATATTTAAGCATAGTTAAGGGCCATTGGCACAAGACGAAGATTTATACAATGGAGAAGAAGCAGGGAGATCAGACGAAGAGTATTCATAGTTCATGAGGGCGGAGGAAGTAGAGACTGAGGAACTTCGTCGAAAAGAACCAAAAACTTCAGGTACTATGCCAACTATCAAAGTAAGTATTATTACTCCTCCTATTTTTTTAGCAGCATTAAGTAACCAGAGTAACCAGAGTAACCAGAGTAGTCAAAGAAATCAAATTATTTTTACAAGCATTTTATTACATACTCAGTCAAGAAACCAAGGAAGATCTATGGCAGATGAAATGAGGTTACCCATCTTCAGAGGAGACGGATTGTTAAACCCTAATATTGGCTCATTACCCCTTAATTGGGGAATATTAGATTAGTAGTGTTATTTTATTTATGTCGGCTTTAGGCCATTAGTTGTAATTATACCTCCTAGTCTCCTATATATACCAAGGAGATATTTTCATTTTGAATCATCTTGTACTGGAAAATTTAAGTGGGGTAAAAGGAGGTTGCCCCCTCGAAGAGGCTTATTATATGAAATTATCTCTTTTTCAAGGCATTGAGTACTTTTCCTAAGATTTTTCTATGCTTGATGGAGGAACTATCAATTGCTCAGAAAAATGCAATAAGATCAATCTTACTATGGGGGAATATGTAATGAATAGTCCAATGATTGTTATACCCATGGGTGGTGCAGATGTTGTACTAGGAATCCAATGGTTACAATCATTAGGAACAGTGGCTTTTAATTTTCAAGAACTTTTCATGAAATTTTCATTGGAAGG